>BEXV01000294.1:98163-120933 GCA_003118195.1 Hemicentrotus pulcherrimus | reverse complement strand
GGGGGTTAAGGTCTTGAAATGCAACATTGTCTATTATTGTAACACGGTGCCTATAAGCTCATGATGCCTTCTCCTCGAAATGTACCTTGCAGGTGAATTTTGGCAGCATAGACCTTTTCGACCTTTGCTAGATAACAAAAATGGTTTCTCGTCCTTTCTTATGAACTGTTGTTATTTCTTGTCTTTCATTGCTTGCATCTGTTCTTTAAATTCTTTACTTTTTAAATTTCTCTTTCTTTCTTAATTTTTTTATTTTCTTCTTTCTTTCTTACTCTCTCTTTCTTTTTCTATTTCTTCACCACACGAACGAGAACATTATAGCCTACTTTGTTAGGTCTCTCAGGAAAAGAATAACGACTGTGCGTTGGGCTCCCAACACTTTAAAACCATTCACTTAATGATGTAATCAAGTTATTATATGTTGATTAATGTACTATTTCCAGTCTCTTTTTCATGTAAAAGATTATATCATGTTTTGAGTTGTTTTGAATAAATGAACTTGTACTTGAACTTCGGTGAATCAAGGTATAGCAACGAAGTTCGACATAACGCTTCACAAGAGATGGCGCTCTTTCATTAGACCACAGGGATCTTCATTGAGGTAATAGAGAGTGTTCATCATGAGTCAGATCAGCTGCCGGTCCCCTCCCGTTCTGCATCAATTAGTGACTCGGTGTAGTCATTGGACAACACCTTTATTAAGGACTCAATGGGGAACACATCTTACAAGGACAAAGAGAAAGAATATTATACTCTCTTATAAATGCTATGGTCACATTACCCAAAAGTAGCCTGCTCGGCGAGTTTTTAACCAATTCTGTCCGGCGGCTGACCGGCAACCGAGCAGCGGGCGCCCAGGCACCGCTCGTTTTCAGGGCATCGCTCGGTCGCCGCTGAAGTTTTAGCGCGGAGTTAAAATTTAGGCGGCGCCTGCTCACTTTTCACTCGCCGCCCAAAATACGCTCGGCGCCTGGGCGGTCGCCGCCCTGCATGCACCGACCTAATTGCTGGGCGATGCCTAAATTCCAGCAGCGACCGGCGAGCAGGCTACTGATCGGTCGGTCGCTGCTCAAATTTGTGACCATAGCTTAACATATACTAGGCCCACACCTAGATTTACAACAAAGAGTGAACATGATTAACCCTCTCCTTCTCTCTCTCTCCCCCCATCCCCTGCTCTGCATCTATCTCAAGCTCTGCCCCCATCTCTCTCACCCCCTTGCCCCACTCTCTCTCTCTACCCTCTCCTTTGTACCTCCCTCCCCCCTTTGTCTCTCCCTCACTCTTTACCCTTTATGTTTTGGGGCAGATACATGATAAGCCTCTTAACTGCAACAGGCAAAAATAAACACAATGAGAATGCACATACAGGTGTACATGAATTGGTAAATTTATTCTGTGTAAACATGTTCACACAGGCACTTTGGTAAACAATTCACATTGGTATATACAAGAATAATAAATAGGAAATGACCATTTTCAAAACGTTCAGTTATAATATCATCTAAACAACATTTAGCCAGGTGTCCACTTTTGAGGTATTATGATGTGATGGGTTTTATGAGCTCCAAAGATCTAGTACATTTTGTAGCAATGGTATTCCCTAATCACAATCCAATGTCTGTACTGAGTCTGGCAGGGAGTCTACAACCATCACTGGCCTGTATACCACCAGATTAGTCTAGCTACGTCTGACTTTGCATAACTAAAATCACTGAGAGGAGGGAAAGCCAAACACTTAATAAAGCATCATAGCTTATCATTATTCTGTTGTAATATCAGGATTGAATGTTATGCTTTGACAGACAAAAAATAGTTTTAATAAAGGAATCATTAAAATAGTAAGTTCCATCTGTTCTGTGGGATTTGACACAAGTTGTGCTGGAAATATTCCAAAACTTTTTTGTTTTTTGCATTTCAATAGAAACATCAAATTTAATTATGAGGGCTCATTTTCCTGTTTAGGGAAGAAATCAAATCTAAGCTAATATATATAAATATATACCAGTAATTGGTCAGCTTTTGTCCTTCAATTGGCAACACTGATACCTATCTTTTATTGCTACATATCAAGAATTCATGTATGTGAAAAAGATACACATGGACAAAAACTATGTCAAATAAAGGAGAAAAGTTGATTTTTTTTTTTACTTTTCAACATGTTGGCAATTTAAGAATTTTAATGCTACATGTATTTTGCGCTTGATGATTCCTGGAATTGAATGCCATATGATACTGAAACAAAATGTATGCAGTTTTTTTAAAACTCCTTCTGCTCATGCAGCTGGTATACTTTTCAGGGTTCTGAATCAAAAAGTGATAGAGCCATACCACAACATGTGTGTGAATATCCTAAATTTCAGCTAAGTAGATGATTTGACAAGTTGCAAATATTACAAATACAAGAAGTGTGCCTAATGATATACATTTTTATCAATTAAATCATATATTGATTAAAAGTAATCTGCATAGACTCATTGTTAAAACAATTTAACTCTATTACATTAACTTGGTCACAGAATAACATGCCCTCCTTTGGTTAAAGATATATATTCTGAACCCTTCATACTTTACAATGACTACGTGTTCACAGAATACCTAAAATCATATTTCAGATAGGATAAATCTAAGAATTTCTAGTCAACTATCTACACATTTAAAAACAAATACAATGTGAGGCTGTTTTTTATCTTGCAGTGCACCCATCATAGTAAAACACAAGAATAAACAAAAATTAGAAATATTAGAGGGAGCTGAGGGTAACAAAGCACAGAAAAAAATCAAAACCTCTCGTTGGATGCTATGCAAGATAATAGCAAGCTCTAACATTTGTTTGGAATCACTTTTTTTCTACCGGATTTTAAGAGTTTTTAAAATCATAATTACCAAGGTTCAACTATCATAGAGATCTTCCCAGTTCTATACAGCAATTATTTCTTTAGACATCAAGATATCTATGATTGAAACTTGAGTTCTACGAGGCATACCACAGAATGCTTCTCTACATCCATATTGATACATAAACTATCTCGGAGAAGACGAAGCATTTGAGGCATTAGCGAAGGTAATCTATATACACATATACCTTATGTGAAATAGTTCTAGCAAAGTGCCAATTTCCCTCCTTTAATGCTAATAGTACAGATCACTCAAATATAGCCAATTTTATGAGATATTAGTTATAGATAAATACTGAAAACATTACAAATTAAAATTCTGATCACATGCTTCATAAAATCATCTCTGGTTGGACGGCAGAGCTTCTTTTAATAGCTATCATAAAGTAAAGCATTTAACATAATAATAACATAGATAAACAAAAACAACAAAAAAATTGTCCAGATTTGATTGTAGCTTAAAACAATGCTTTACAAAAGGGTAGTTAAAAATAGATTTCAAACTTGTGTACAATGCATCAGTGTACTTTCTCCGCTCCTTAGGGATTATAGTTGCACCACTTTTAAAGAAAATTTCTTGCTTTCAAGACGTATTCTCTTGAAAAAGAAAGGAAAATATATATGATAACAAAAATATCTCCAACACTGTAATCTAAAGACAAAAGATATCATATAAACAACATTAACAAGAGACAAACTCAGCAAAAGCATGTTTTATTATTAGTTTTCAAAACGTTGCACTAGTAAAAAGAACTTGTTTTTCGTGTACATGCACAAAAGGAGGGATTGTGAATAGCTTACCGGTACTTATTCTCAAGTCTTATACACAGGAACATCTTAATGCCATTGCTCTCCTCCCATTTGCACTATCTTTGCATCACCCATTAGACAATTTTTTTGGGGGAATGACCTTTCATGTCAAACATGTCTGCAGAGCATAATTAATATGTATCAGCTGCATCCAGAGTAATTGTGTTCATTTGAATTTCCATCTAAAGTGAAAGCCACATCCTGGCACAGTGGATCGCAGAGCATGCATTGTCTCCCTATGGCATCTGGATGATGCATTGGGTTGCTCCATTCACCAACACGGTGCGATTTCCTTTCGCTCATCCAGCAGGGTTGTTCCCATCTCTTTCACTTGTCCTTGCTTGATTCTGCCAAACTGCCCTCTAGAGTTCCGTTAGTGAGAACCAACATCTCCATCTGGATCTTCTTGTCTTGGCGTTTCTTGATGGCGCGTCCACTAAAGAAGCCTATAGCCCCACCCCCAATGGCAGCTGCCGCACCGACCTTCATACCAGCCACGCAGCCAACAGGGCCCCCACATATTCCTCCTAAAATGGCACCACCTATTGGTAGCATGGCTGCTTTGTATGTAGATGCCTGTTTAAGTGATTTGAAAAAGTGATTCATCAGGGAACACCATTAAAATCACTAATATAAACAATTTTGTTCTTCTTCAAATTGAAATAATCATGCTGAAAATAGCAAAACAGTGAAAAGCATTGATCATAGATATGGCTACGTGGGTGATGGGACTACATACAAAGTAATCATGTGACATAATTTTGGATTTGGTCTAAAGTTATAAAAACAAAAATAAACCTTTTTTTGATATATGACATCATTTCAAGAGCAATCCATTTCATAGGACAACGCTACTGTGACATTTTTAGGTGAAAATAAAAAGAACAATAAAGCTCATAAATGATTTCATTTATCATTACTAAAAGTCATCCTTCCTTTTAGCATGCGCTCTACCATATACAGTAAAAAATAGTCAGAAATAGAAAGACCACCTGTCTATAAAGACTGTATTTTACGTGTTTTCTCATTGCAACATAAACAAACAGAACCTGTACATGGAGACCAACGCCTATAAAGACCACTTTTCTTGTTTCCCTAGAGCGATCTTTAAATACAGGTTTCACTGTACACAAATTTAGAGCGCAACCTTCACCCACCCCTTGTTAATCCACTGCTTTTACTTCTAGAAGATCTCACCTTTAAGAGATGTTTCACACCAGTATGGATATTTGTGTGAGCTACCTGAATGTTGTTCTGTATACTGTCCACCTGCTCTTGCTGTGCCTATGTTACATAATGAAATACAAGGATATATTTCTTAAAATAAGACTAAACTATCTTTCAGTTGGCATTAAACAGAACATTTGATCAACATGTACCCACTACTAGAAAGTTTAGAAAAAATATAAAACAGTGTAGAATATAAAGAGTGATAAAATCAATTGAAAGAATATAATCACACCAAGGATCTGAACTATCAACACCTGGGGAGTGTTTCACAGAGACTAAGATTGACTTTAAGTTGGAATTAAATATGGCAGGCCATTCATGCCACTGTTTGCTCTCACCATTTACTGGCATCGGTCGCTCAAGGGACAAACAAATCATGGTCACAAATCTACAGAATTTACATTTTTTGATAGTTCATTATTGTAGGTAAAAATTTTATCTAAAGATTATAATGGTTTGGGAAACCAGTGGCATTAATGGCCTGCCATAGCTGATCCAACTTAAAGTAAATCTTAGTTTTTGTGAAATAGTTCCCAGGACAACTATCACCCATTCCCATGTTGTTGCTTAAACCTTGTTTGAGAATTACCACTGGCTCAGGATAATTGGAGGCAGGTAAAAGTAGTCATATCTACTAATTCCTTTTTTTAATAAATAAATCAAGCTTTAATTTTCAATGATCTTGTGTCATAGGGAAGCCCCCCATAATTCAAAGAGTACATTTAACAGCATTTCAGAATTATTATATAAAGCCATGATCGGAAGTCAAGTGCAAGACACTGTTAAAGGAAACCAAAACCTTCATACTAAGTTACTTTTATTGTAAAGTTTAAGATATCTAAAAAATATCAGTGAAAATTTGAACAAAATCGGGCAAGGAATAAGGAAGTTATAGGTTTTTTAAACGACTAGTCACTAGACGGCGGTATTCAAATTGATGACATCATCTTTGAACAACTCTCCATGCCTTTTGTACATAAAATTTCCCTTTTTTTGTTGTTTTCTTTGTATTTATTTGTGTTCTTGATAAGACTTCATAACATGTGAAGTAGAATATCATTTTGCATTCTATATCTTGCTTTCAGGGGAGTAGATTATCTCAATCACAAGAAAGAAGGAAAACCATGAAATTTGATGTACAAAAGGCATGGAGAGTTGTTCAATGATGATGTCATCAAATTGAATACCGCCCTCTAGTGACTAGCCGTTTCAAAAACTTATAACTTCCATATTCCTTGCCCGATTTTGTTCAAATTTTCACTGATATTTTTTAAATATCTTAAACTTTACAATAAAAGTAACTAAAGTATGAAGGTTTTGGTTTCCTTTAACAACTGAAGCATAAGGTGTGAGGAGACAATGGATGAATGGTAAAATCAGGATCTCTTGATTGATCCCTTTGTTTAATTACTTGCCTGTACTTGGGCAGCAAACTCATGCGTGAGGCTGTTTAATTCAACCAGCTCATTTTTCAACATGTCCCATGATTCTTGCACTTGCTCTGTAGGCATTGCAGCTTCTTGGGTTTGTTGCTGCTGTTGTTGTTGTTGTTGTTGTTGCTCATTGTGGAGAAGAGGATGATGCACTTCACTGGCTTCTTGTGTTAAGTCCTCTGGGATAGCATCAGAGGACTCCATGGAAGAACTATGGCTACTTGCTAAGAGTGGGGATAGAGGTAGAAGGGAAAAGAACAAAACAGTTTTTAAATCAAATATTCCTGTAAACTTAAGCATATGAGATACTACATCTCTGCATAATGATCAATTGGACTTGTTTGGCTTCTTTTAATTGGCTCCACATGCACCAGAACAAACATTTTGCTGATGTAAGGCTATGGTTAAAAAAAAAGTGACAGTGCATAGTACATTCTTAGTTCATCTCTAGCCCATTCCATTTTTCTCATTAACTGGTGAAACTCCTACCATCTGGCTTATGAACATCTCACATTCCAGTTTTACCACACAGCTGAAAACTCCATGTGGCTTTATATTATCATCTTACATACCTTCAAGTGAGTTTGTATGTCTAAATCTAGACCGCAGACCCTCTTCCGTGCCCAGCAGCGATTCTGTGAGTGATTGGGTCATGATTGGTGTGTCTAGTGGTGAACTCTCTACCCCACATAGCTCAATGACCTTTACTACAGCTTGAATGACCTCTTCCTTGACCGGTGCGACCTGGTCATCAAATGTCTTCTGGTCGTCATCACAGACCTGCATTCTGACCTTCTCCATCTCCCGGACATTGGCTTTGAGTTGCTACAAGACGAAAAGAAGAGCAAAACAAGAGGAAGACAAGATAAGATGTAATGCCATTTGAGTTGAAATGAATTAGATCCTGGTTTTGTGACAGATTATAAGTTGCCTTCAACAAAGGCTTAACGGGGCTTTGTGGCGTGCGCCTGTAATCCAGCTAACAATGGAAGTTACAAACTCATTCAGCTTAGAATGCAGGTTCAAAACTGAGTCACGTCTTTCGGATGCAGACGTTAAAGGTTGGTCCCCAGATGTAAATAATCATATATGATTGATACAAGTCTGTAAAAACCCTATTACACACACACACACACGGCGTAAGTTGTCTTACCATTGGATATCTTCTTACCAATCTCATGATGTCTCACACATCAAGGTATAAATGTAGATGAACAAAGTTTCAGATACTTTGAAAAGCTATCAAATAGCAATGTTCTTCAGATAGGATGTTAAATAGAGGTTACACCCCATGTACAACCCTAACCCATTGTACTCTTTGTAAAGAGTCCCACTATGGGGGGACCTTCTCTTTAGTGGTACTCCTGTACACCTAGTCAGGTCAAATGGGAAGAGACTAGAGAGACCCCCCAGGGGTCGAAGTGATCAAGTTCACTTATCCCATCCACGGATAGTCAATAGTTAAAGAATAAACAATACTTACTTGTACTGTTCTCCTAGCATTAATCTGCTCCACTCTTAGCTTGTCCCATTGCTGTAGTTGCTGAAACTGAACAACACAAACACAAAAGACCATTGCAATATGAAATTCCTCACAATTTGTTATCTTTTGAATGAATTGACTTGCCCAGGTGTAAGGGAAGTGCAGAGCAAAGGGAGGAAGGAAGAATGGTATGAGGGAACATAGGAAATATCAGAGATAGACAATATTCCATAAGAGCATTAGGCAAGGTTACTCTAGATCATAAAAGGAGACTATATTATAAACTACTGAAACTTGTGTGATTCCCAAAACACTCGCAATATAAACCAATAGTTAAAAAATAATCTGAGATGCATTAACTTTAACCAATTTTTTATTAAATGGTTGAATCCCTCCATCTAAATGATGCATAAACTTTAAACTGGGGTCATTATTATGGGAGACACTTGTGTGTACATATGGCGCAGCTGGTAGATGGTTACTAAACATGCAATTTTCCACAAATTGCGGTATCACTATGTGCCCAGCAGAAGGGTGCCATGAATGCGATGACAATAAACAACAAAGCTCAAACTACATTTTCCACAGTTTGGACTCCTACATGTTTGCCACATATTTCAGTATCTAGACATCACATGTATTGTAAATCATCTGCAATCAACACTGAAGTATAATCACAGTAATGCACCTTCTGAATGTTTTTGCAATGATTGGCAAGCCTTTCCAGGTCCACTGGTATTGCGATCTTGGTGAACCTGTTGATTGCAGGTTCAAGCTTCTTGATAGGCTGTTTCATGATATCTGTGGGTTCTTGGTCTCTGCAACTTGGGCTTTCACCAAACTCTGCCATTGCTCTTCATGGCTATGCCTAAAATAATCAAAGAAAATAAAAGGATCTATTTTTGTAATTTAGACCTTGATTAGATTGTTGAATGATTCACATGCAGACTATTGGCAGATATACAAGAGACAGCTCTTAATGAGGATCTAGTATTTAAATGTCACAGTGAAGAATTATAATACTTTGGCCTTGTGTAACCTTTAATCGTGCCAAATTTTACGGATTCATGTCCAAGGTCATCTCCACAGCCAGAAAGATGGTGAGCGATTTAGCTCTTGAAAGAACCAAAAGTGCTCTGGTACATCGAGGTTAAAAAAATATAACATTAAGAATAAATTATTAAATTAACACTGAGTGAATTACACTTAATAAATGTAAAAAATAAAGAAGAAAAAAAAAAGAACTCCTGCAAACACTGCTACTCCATACATGTTAAATACACCATTCAATTATATTAAAAACCTCCTACCAACCTCCTCTTCATTACAGTGTGGGATTTTTGTCTCTTTTTGAGCATCTAGTCTTTTTCTAAAACAAATTTTATTGATCAATTACACGAGACAACATACCATAATTAATTATATGTTTTGTATACATTGAATACAAGCCAATATGGTACTCTTCATTCAACCCCCTTCCATGAACAGCCCAAATAATGAGAATACATTGTTAATGCGTAATTAACAATATGATATAAAAACAAGCAAATCCTCATCCTACAAGGCTGCATGTCACAAAACCTCCATAAGTACAAGTTGATCGAGATCACATTGAAACGCATGTTAAACTTAATACATGCATTTCAATGGGATGTCGCTCAACTTGTACTTATGACGGTTTCGTGAGATGCAGCCCTGGTGTCGTGGTGGAGTGGATATGTCACTGGATTGTGGATCTTGTGAACTACAGTTGGAGTCTCCATGAGGCACTTATGTCCTTTGGCAAGACATTAATCTACATTTGCCACAATTAACCCGGGTGACTAGGTACTAAATGGGTACCTGATAGTGGTAGGACTATTCCTTGAAATTCACTGTGTGCGGATGACGGCTGCCGGAGCTAAAGCTAGGGTAATATTTTCCAGGACTATTAGGAAGTGCATAGGGACATTATATTATGTGATAGTGATAGTGCTAAAAAACTGTGCGCCATCTACACATTCGTAATGGCGTTATCACATTTTTTCCTTCATTATCATTTTGCCTTCGGCGTAGACTAGAACTTAGGGATGAGATTGATTTCGATGACTCCGGCAGCGAGAGTTTAAACACGGCTTGCAAGATTTTCAACATGGATGTCGATTTTTACCCATAATTTCCTTAAAAGGGACCATTAAACTGATTATTTCAATCAAGTTAGTAAGTGGAACCGATGTATTATAGCCTTGTCTAGGCCTAATTCAGAATTGGATATGCATTAGAATCTAGATCTAGATCTAGGCAAAATGACATTTTGGGGGGTTTGGGGGCCTGGGGGGCATAACGCTACGACCTGAAATGGGCCGCCGGCCGTGGAGTTATCAAGGGAATGTGTATAGATCTAGACGGTTTCCGTCTCTAAAGAGAGAGCCGACCCTACCCCAATAAGAGGCTAACGAACGAAAGAGACGGAAAAATTCGGTCTAAGGCCAGCCGAGCATTAGCATCTGATAGCTGCTCAGCGTCGCGTCGGGCCCCTTCCACTCCGGGCTAGGCTCCCTTTGGCTTCACTTAGGTCACAATCACACGAGTCACGACCGGTCATACAAATGTCGAAGACATGAACAGAGGTCTAATACGTTTTACCACTTACAAGGAGACTATTGATTTTCATATGCCATGTCCTGTCCATCAGAACAATACAGGTCAATTTCTTTCGCATTGATATATGATGAGAACTGGATCAAGACACGGAAAAGCTGTTTATTCTGTTAATGTCTCCTACTTTTGTTTACGAAATCGGCCGTGGGAATTCCGGCATAATAATATCACGTCACGCACTGCAATGCACTAGTCACTCGATCGATCGTCCTCTAAATTTAAACAATGTCGCCCTCTATACAGGGCTAGCTGTCCAATTCTAAACGCGCATAAAAATATAATCTAGACTGTATTACATAAATTGGAATTAAAAAACGGATATTTACAAACAAGCATCAAGTCAAGTGATTAATAATTTAACCATTGACATATATCACAAATTGTATGAGAAATTACAAAATGATCAGCTGGCTTGAAATTTCTCCATGGCCCAGTATTGATTCTTACTTCTTCTTCTTGTTAATATCATTATTACCACTACTCTTTTTTTCCTTGCCGTCATAATATGATCGTTGTTTTTTTATGGAGTTGAGCGATGCTGTTGATATCATTATCATCATAATAATCATCATCATCGTTTGTTAGTTTTAATTCTAGTTTTTCTTCGAGTTAAATCTATATTTCCCGTTACACATATAGTCGGTTGTATTGACAATAAATATAAAAACATTATAATATAATGTTTCTTTAAAATTTATACATTATATAAATTTTAAAGAAACTTATTAAGTACATAAAATATACATCAAATCAATTCGCTAATTTGCTCAGTAGGCCTACCTCAGTAACTTATAACTTAAGGATTAAGTAAAAAAGGAAATAATACTATGAAAGAGGCTATAGACCTAATACATTTCTTTTCTTGTTGTTGTTATGGGTAATATTTGATATTGTGAAAAAATATTTTATTGCACTGTATCGTTAGGCACAACATGATTAAGATACAGTGTATGTATAAGCAAGGAATACATACTAAGTATAGAGGCCCACAAGTCATGGACATCCAATTACCCTCGTGTCGTTTTACTGACCTACTTATTATTTATATTATAGCTGAATCTCATAAATCATATCATGATAATAGCGGAAATAAACCACGCTTTCATCATCAATCTAACTGATGATGCAAATTGTTTTTTGGACACACTAAGTGAGATGAATGCATCCGTATAATATTCAGATAATACTGAAAATCCTGCCAAGTCCCTTTCATCCCATATTTAAGACCTTTTTAAAGATTCTATTTTCTATTTGGGGGATATTTTAATCATAGTTCAATTTGGTCAGATTTATGACTGGCGACCGTTTAAATTTACATTTCAATGTCTACATCATTTTTAAATAAGCCTATTCGTTTTATTTTCTTACTTTTACTTTTATTCTTTTTAAAAAGCCCTTTTAAAGTATTGGGAGCCCCAAATTTACCTGAAATTTGATGGCAGATTTGCACTTAAATGTATCATAATGGGAAAGAGAATGTAATTTAAGACACACTTCTGCAAAGATTCCTGCTCCCAAAAACTGTGTTTGAATACAAATATTGATAAAAGAATACATACAAACAAAGTATTAGGCGCGTTATGAATGTGATCTATTATTTAGTATTATTAGTAGTATTTAGGTTTTCTGTTTACGAAGAAAACCTAGATTTGGTATTCTTTCATCAATATTCGACTCAAACACATTTGTTTTGAAATCCGTGCAGAAATCCGTTTTAATGTCATCCTCTTTCCCATTATGATACAATTTAAGTGAATTTTTTTTCCATCAAATTTTAGGGGCTCCCAACCCTTAAGGGGGGCTTTAAAATTAAGATACAGGTACAGATTCCCCCGAAAGAAAGACCGTGTAACACGTGGGTGATAATAATGTCATTTGTTGACTACTAGGAACATTACATTTTGTTGTCAGTGATCAAATTCTTATGAAACGCCTTTGCTTTCATTAGCGGTCTTGAAATCAGAATGGTAGAATTAAGTCGTTTATGATTTCAACAAAATTAAAGTGCAATTAAATATTTTTGAATGAATTTTCGATAGAAAAAACATCTGTTTAGTGTTAACCGTGTTTTGTTTGATGTACGTCGTCGGGATTTCTTATAGTTTCAGAAACTATTTAATGAAAATGCACGCTTTAGTTTTGGCTTGATAAGGTTTTTTAATTTCAAATATTGTTTTCTTTTTCTTGAGGCAGCCTGTATGTGAAAATCGGGAGGTTGCAGAGAACCAAATGAATGGAACGTCCACAGTTAAAACGATATGACTGAATATTAAAGGGGCACAACCAGTTGCCGCCACATCCAAATTCCTAATACCAAGAATTCTTCATCAGTTTTGATCTTTTCTGACTCACACGAAGGATTTCGGAATATTCATATAGAAAGAATTTGTACCCCCTCTCGTTTCCCCTCTCCCTCTCTCTCTCTCTCTCTCTCTCTCTCTCTCTCTCTCTCTCCCTGTCTTCATAATCCCATTTTCGGTTGCATCTTAACGGTTCCTTATTCGAGCTGTCTAAATATTATTGGAAGAAAGTGACGGCGCATATCACTTTTGCAAAGTGACACAATAATTCTCTGTATGTGTCTTCCACTTTTCTCTCTCTTTATCTGCCAAAATTTATATTTCTCTACACCATCATGACTATGATAAAGAACACTATCCCCATTTCTCTCGCTCTCTCGCTGCCCCCCCTCTCGTTGGACCCCCTCCCTCTCCCACTTTCTTCCTTTCTCCACTCTCCACTGTTCATTTACAGTGGCGTAGCTACAGAGGAGGGGGTGGGGGGGGCAGCATGTGCCCCATGAATCAAAATGACAAAAAGTCAATGGGAAAGTGAGAATGAGACAGATTGAGAGAGAGAGAGAGAGAGAGAGAGAGAGGGGGGAGAGAGAGAGAGAAGAGATAAAATAGGGAGAGGGAAAGAGAAAGAGAGAGAGGGAGAGAGAGAAGAGAGGGAGAGAGGGAGGGAGGGAGAGAGAGAGAGAGAGAGGGANCAGATTGAGAGAGAGAGAGAGAGAGGGAGAGAGAGAGAGAAGAGATAAAATAGGGAGAGGGAAAGAGAAAGAGAGAGAGGGAGAGAGAGAAGAGAGGGAGGGAGGGAGGGAGGGAGAGAGAGAGAGAGAGAGAGAGAGTCGGAAGGGGGGGGCATCATGAACAAAAACTTACACGAACATCTTCTACACCCTCATCACTCCATAATCTCGTCTCTCATCCATGAATGAATCATGTTGTATCCATTAGTAAGGCAGGTGTCGCCCCCTCCCGACAGAAGCTCACTTTCAGTGATTGGACCAACGCAAGTCCGCAGCACATCATAACAATAGGCTACTACCATCCATGTCCCCTTTCACAACATAAATTTCTGCACATTCCTCCATTTTGATCTAGAAATACCCTCCTTGACATCGCTAACAGAAACAGCCATAATAAGAAAGCGAGACCGTAGTCGCGCCGGAAGCCAAAATATGATCTATGAACCCCTTTGAGAGCAATCGTGCGCTGATAAATTGGTCAATTGATCATCACAAGCTGTTCAATGGGGAAAGTTCGAGACAGTCGACGGCGGGGATAATCATTTTACATTAACCTCTTTGTTTTGTTTTTCTTGATTTCTTTAAATTCATGAAACTGCCAATCAACATCTTCTTCGAGAACTGAATATCTTCCTAGAAATGTATATAGTTACGTCAGAAGATACCGCCGTTTAAATTTAGTTGCTGTGTGTTCATATTAACCAAATTGTATTCTTAATCTTCCCCGCAAAGATATATTAGACACCCCCTTTCTCTCTCTCTCTCTCTCTCCCTCTCCCTCTCTTTCTCTCTCTTTCTCCACTCTTCTTTTCTTCTTCCTAACTTTCTTTCTCTCACATCTTTGCTTTTACCTCTCCCCTCTATTAATGTCCGCATCCTAATCATAATGATGATAATAGCATGAAGTATTTAGGAGCGCTAAAGTTCTAGTGTAGCGCTTAATAACAGAATGTGAAGAGTAACGATAAATACAGAGACTTTACAAAAACGTAAATACCATTACGTTACTGAAGGAAGAAGTATTTTAATGGATCTTTTAAAAGGGGCAAGACAGGCTAATTCTCTCATGGAAAGTTTGATATCATTTAATTAATAACCCACTCACCCATTTGCCCTTGGTCATCCCTTGGGGGCCAACCAAAAAACACACTTGACCGCTATTCAACCAATAACAACATACCACGCAGCAAAGTCAATCGAGGGGGGGGGAGGGGGTGGTACCGTGCCCCATCTATTAAAGGTTACTAAAAATGGCATGATTTACTGCAGAACTTACAGTGCATCTCTTTAAACGAGAAAATGGCATTTTAAGGGTGCACATTTTTGTATCGGCGAAAAAGAAAAATCCTTTCATCACAAGTCCCCAAGTCCTGCCATTTTGACATGGTTTATTGATTAAAAAAACATACAAAAAGCAGCCAGAGGCTGAACCAAATTTAATTTACAAAAGATACATACAAAAGCATAAAATATAAATATAAATGGTAATTCACAATAAATAATCAAGGACATGAAATATAAATGGTAATTCACAATAGTTATTAATCAAGGATAATAATCAAAGAAAAGAAAGAGAAACAAGAGAAATAATCAAAGAAAAGAAAGAGAAACAAGAGAAGAGATTGAAACGGATGACTACTACAAGGATACATGTACCTCCAAGCCAACCATAATTATGTCCTTGGAAGATTGACCTTTCAAACTTGATGTGTGTGACTTTGTGTACTTCTGAATTCCTTGAACATGTCACATTGAAAAGTTGCACCAAGTGCCCTTTTTATATGAACATATTTTCCCTTTCCAACGAGGACCGCTAAAATATAACATACCCCATCTGTCGGCCTGAATTTTGTATTCACCTCACGAATCCCCAGTCATCCTCTCTCTCTCACCACGAGAGCTCTTGAGCGTAGGTTTGCACATAAGATCTACCCTCGCCGTTCTGCCACTTTCTGCACTTCCTAAAATAGTTTGACCTTTAATTATTCTGCGTGAATGATTTAATTTTCTACAATGTAAAATCGATTGTATTCAATAATATGCAACTTGCTGTTTTACACTTCGCCCTTATTGTGTAATTTGATGACAGAATGACATGGCGATTATAATAAAGGGTTTAAACTGAACTTGATTTGCTTTGTTCTCTCGCAAAAACACAACAGTTTAGAAACCGAAAAATATATCCTCTGGCAAGAGACGACACCCCCCCNCCCCCCCCCCCCCCCCAGCACAATTGTGCCCGCATGCCTTTGTATCAGTTAATGCAATGCGTTGAATTCTTCTCGGGCTTGATAGTAATTTGACGTTGCAATTCTTGACAGCTTGTTTGATAAATATATACAAAATTGAGAAATTAAGATAATGATAGTAAAAATGGAGATTGAGAAGAGTGAGATTTCTACACGATCATATTCAACGGCAAGAGCGCATGCTCTATTTCAAAGAGGACACGTCATGTAAAGCGATGAGAAAATAATTCAACACACTGGTTATATTTTGAATAGCCTATGTATCAAACTGTCAAAATGCAAATTATCCTTGGCGACGGGGGATGAATGGGGTAGACCTAGTGGTATATTATGTCACTGGAAGAAATTACGCAATCGGCGTTTTTTCTTCTTCGCAATACTTCTAAAGATTGAATTGCTGCAATAAATCAGATTAATAGTTCCTTCTTGTCGTTTTAGGTCGACTATCTTCCAGCTCATTTATTCGATGAATATCTTCATCTTCTTGGTTGTGACCATCCTGCATGGTGACCATCCATCAAAAAGGACACATTATGCATCGTTGTCATGGAAACCACGACTTGATGTGTGGGTCCACCATGTAATTTCCTATTCTAAATAAATGAAAAACATAGGAAACATTTGTTTCTATTTCAAATTAAATGGGGGAAGGGGAGGGTGTGCAGGGGGAGGTGACGGAAAAGTAGAAAATTGTATGATTTCAAAAAGGGGTTTGTGGATAAAAAAAAATAGAAGAAAAAAACAGGGCTTTTTTATAGGTCCAATCTCTCTCTCCCATTGGATTTTGAATCTTCCACCTCCCTATATCTCCTCTGTCTCTCCGACTATACTCTATCTCTCTCTCTTTTTTTCTTGTCTCATCATCTCCGTCGATTGTATTATATCTTTCTGTCTCTTTTCTTTTGTCATCTCCTGTTATATTTCATTCTATTTTTGTCCCCTCTCTCAGTTCACCTATCCCTTTCTCTTTTTTTTTCTCTCTCCCCCCCTCTCTCTCTCTCTCTCTTTCTCTTTGTCTCTCCCACCCCCTTTGTGTTTATATCTATGTATCTATCTATATCTCCCAATCTACCCATCTGTCTATCTATATTTTAGCGATCTCCTATTTTTCACGGTAAATCTTTCTGTGGATCAATCTTTCCCCCAAATCTAACTATGGAATTCTCCTGTCCTCTTTCCCCTATCAGTTCTCTCCTTCTTATCCTCCTTTTAGTCCGATTTTTCATATTTATATCGAACGATTCTACATTAAAGTATTCTACCCCTCTTCCCTCCACGAAAAATCCTATCTTTGGTCTCTTGTCGGGGGCTAAGGTTTCTTTCCTGCTGGTACTGTGGCAAACGGGAATAGAGGACATTTTCCTCGGGCGGTTTACGGGGGAGACTTTGAAAGACTTCCGTTAGAGAGAACGGTCACGAACCTTCATGTCGAAACTGGACCGTTTTAAAAGTCAAAATTGGAAACGCAATACCCTTTGTCAGGAAAGAGAACTGCATTGTATGCATGCCAATGATCGTAATATTCGATGGAGAACACGAAAGACTATTTTAAGATTCAACAAGAAATCACTTTGATAATTATGCTTAGTTTCTTTTTTAACTGAGGGCGACTTTGTTATGTTTTTTATTAAAAATCCTGCTTAATAGAGAAAAGGAAATGTTTTTTTATTAATTTCATTTACGTACCGACATTCTGCTAAATGATTTCGTGTTGTTTTGGAAGAATCTACTGCTTTCTTCTCCACTAAACGTCCATATGCGAAGTCATTTATCAACTAAATGCATTCAAATTTATGGATACTTCCTTCCCAGGTGTTTGCGGTGTTGACTCACCTGCTATTTGTCTTTGAACTACAATTGCCAGAACGAAAATTTCCTTTTGTTTTTAACGTTTCATTCAATAAGTAAATCAAAGAAATACTTTGTTCTTCACAACAAAAATAATGTGTGTCCCTATTGTATATGTTAAGTGCCTCTCCCCTCAATGTGTCATAGTTAATTTACCCATTCACATAATGGAACTACCTGCCCGATGAAGCCAGTTGTGGTCAACTTTATGTACGAGACAAATCCAAGCAATTTTGATAATGTCCATGGATAATATTTTGCTTTTATGTTATGTACGAAATAGAATTGAGTTTTAAGAAATAAAATCAATAAATACAAAATAAAACATACTATGGACATATACAAACATACATACATACACGCGCAATGTCAGTTATGTGACTGAGGTGGTGGTTGGAGTGTTTACTCAACGTTAAGCAGCGTACTATATAGATTAAATTTCATATGATGGGGTCATTATCTCAGTTTTATTCACTCTTTCTTTCTCGTCTTCAGTAGATATGAACTGTTTAGGTTTCAAATTATGGCGGGAAAAAGGATATTCACTTGCTTACATAGTTTTTGGCGATTTTTATAGTAATGTAGAAAATCTGAGATGCATACCATCATACTATTCAACTGAGCTGAGCCTCACCGTGAGTGATTGTTTAATGATATTCCTTCGGTCCAACGATCTTGGCCAATGCGTGAAGTATGAGACCGTGAAAGGATGTAATTCCGATTCAAAAGAAATTCTCATTTTCTTTCATTGATTGATATATTTCTTAAATTCTTCAGCCTTTTAAAATTCGTATTCGTTGCCAACGAACTAAATATTTGCCATTATCTACATTATTCAAAAAAGATACTTATCCTTTTATCATGTGGTCCGTTACACTCTTTAAATTCTTTTCTTTTTTCATCAAACTCCTGAGAAATCCCTAAAATATTCAAATTCCTAAAAAGGAAGTAGATGATGACAACTGTACCTCCGTCAGGATAAAAGTGCAGTGACGAACGCATGAAATTCTATGAAATTCGTTCCATTGCTGGATACATTTTTGTTCCTTTCTTGGTCTGACACTGTCATGAATGATGTCGTTGATGGCGACAGACAATGATATAGCACCCAATCCCTTTGGGAGGAATATTTCTGACGAAATGTTGACATTCCAAAGAAAACAACCAAATTAGGGAAAATGATTGACAGTATAAGATGAATGATAAACAACGTTTGCTCTGGGGTAAAGGAAATTACATGATGTCTGCGATACTCTATGAAAAGAAATGGAAAGAAATGGAAACGTGGAAACAAAAACATTCTGAACTTCTCCTATAGACAAATTTTGTTATGGTAATTATTTTTTCTCAGCGATATGGGATAACAAAATACTAATACATTTCCAATTTGCAATCAAAATCTGTTTTAAGATTAATATTTGATTTATCTTTCGCGTTGAAAAAAAGTTTCGACCCTCAATATAATGCATATAGAAGACCAAACTATAAATTATACAAAATTGTACGAGTGCATACAGAAGAATAGCATTTCTAACCCTTTCATTATAAATATTGAACGCCATATCGGGCTCTTGGCTGTCGGTATACAGAACACAATTCCTCAATTAGGCCACCAACTAGACAAATTATAAGTTCATGTAGAAGGAAACACAAGAATATCTCCTATTAGTGATTCAGAATTTTTTGCTCAATATGACATATTTGTTTCAACAAACTAATAAATGAATCAAATAATGAATATATAAAAAAAAAAAATAAAAAAATGGTGAACTTGGGTTCAAATTCTAAGGAATCACCTAGCAAGCCTTTTTTGGTCAATAAATATTGCCTCTTTAGTATTTAAAAAAAAACACACCAAAACACATGATCATCAGAGAGTACTAAATACCTTGCAAAATCGCACTACAATACAATTCTACATCAAAGTGCTTAACATTTGGCTTAATTTCCACCTGTCATGGATGAAGGTAGGATGGAGAATTAATGAAGAGAATTAAGTTGAGCAGGTGATCTAGGTCGGTAGAACGTGGAGTGACTTTTGGCCGGATTAAGCGCTTATATACGTCCAAGCTTTATTATCTCTTTCTTGTGGAGATATATGGCAATTAAGGAGATAATATTATTTGATGTTATGATTTGATCTGAAGGCTAAATAAGCAAATATGGTTATAAGCATATCAGTGGCTTGTCTGTCAGTCCAATCCGAGGGATTCAATAAACAAGAGTATGAAAATGCTCATGACAGAGTGCATGAGCACATGGTCCTATGTTTTAACCTTGGTCTTCTTATACCGAGGCCACTCTTTTATTAGGGCCATTGCGCTTTCAGATTTTTACAGAGACAAAGTAAATAAATTATTAAAGGTTCTATGATATGAAAATAATCAGAGGTAGACTGTCAGAATAACTACCCACTGAATTAATGTGCCTTGGGATGATTTTGCCGACCTCATAACATTTGGAAATGCGACTTAAACGACATCGTGCTGAATTTGGCCAGTGAGATTTATTTAGAAGATCCCAGTCGACGAGTGAAATGTACATTCTTAATTTTTCAGCAAATTTCGTAATAAAGTCATAGTGTTAATGCCATAAACTTAGGGTGTCTCATGTGGTGTATTTCTCTGCCTTTTCTCTCAATAACCATTAAAGGCCCACAAGTTACTATAGATCATAGGCTTCACTAGACCATCTCAATGATAAGATGCATTTCACATGACGTTTCGGGTCTACTATTAGTCTATAACGAATCTATTTTACGATTATTTTTTTTAATCATAGATCATGAATTAAAGGTACTATCAATCAATCAACCCAATAAAACATGAACCTGAAATAAAACTTGATCTTGAACTTGAACATGACACAATACAAGACATGTACATGTATAACTAATTAAGCCAATGAATATCTAAACAAAAAGTTATTCCTCTATACAAATAATCTCTTTTTTATGATCTAATGATCATATCGATGTACTTTAGGTAAAATGTACACTGAAAACAATAACAGACAATAAAAAATTAGGACTAATATGTTTCATATTGTTTTCGACAGAAACCTTCCTAAAACAAGCTTTCAAATTAAAGAAAACAATGCAGATGCGTAAAAGAACCACATTTCTTTCTTCTTGAGAATTGTGTACCTTTAAGGCCTCTGCTGACAGGCCAGCTAGCAGGTGCATGTAAATAATCAGTTATCTATCTTAACATCATGGCTAGTGTGATACAAGAATATCACCATCTTGTTACCATCTAATTATATATCTGTTTAGCTTGTATTCATCGCCCTATTTCTGTGCACACATAATGTAATTGATCTGTATGTCAGTGTAGTATCATCTAAATATCTCTTGACTGTTGTCAAATTCGTAAGCTTGAATTTCTAACTTACATGAGAGAATCATCGATGACAGAGCTGTGACTTTTTACTTGGTTTTATAAATATTTATTTGCAATATTAAAGAGAATATCTTGTAATCTTATGCATGATGAGATTTTCTGTTACAGTTACATTCGAATTATTCTGGGTAAAAATTAGGGCGACTGATCGAAACAACTGGAGCACAAAGTTAAGCTATTAACTCGGGTTGTCTTTCTTGAACTCTTGATTGCGCTCTGGAATTCAAATCAAAAGGATTTATGGAAAAGGGTAAAATATATTGATGTAAGGTGAGGTGGGGGAAGAGGGTGGATGGGTGGGGAGGGACAGATTCAGTTATTATAAGTGCATACTTCTGGTTTATATTTTAACTAAGCAATGGGTGTCTATTATGAATAAGTCAACATAATACTTAATTAACATAAAAATATTCGCGAATTAACAATTTTCATTGATGATACACAAACATAGACAAAATATTGTACCGCAAAAAGACGTCTTTGTTGAACTAACTGTAATGAATATTATGGATAAAATACAAAAGTTGGCTGACACATTTTATGTTTAAAAGTCAATAGTTTTATCTAGATTGATTAATTTTACTTGGGGGGGGGTGCATTAATACGCTTTATAGGTTTTTTTTAAATTGGAGCCTAAAAAAGCTTTAAAAGTACGCACAACCTGTGTTATTCTCTTTTTTTTTGCACAGTTCCATTAGGAATGAAAGACGAACTTGATAAGGAATTTTTAAAAGTGGTTCCCATCTGCCTCGTCCAATTCGCAATCTAAACACGTTCCTTATCGAACCGTGTCACTTCTCGCTCGCACAAAAAGGAGGGAAAGAGAGAGGAAATTAAACCATGAACAGTTTCCGCCACTCCGATCGAAAATGTTATTTTTTTTCTACGAGAAAACAATCGGCTGGATGTGAGCAAGAATAGCCGATTGAAATCAATGGTCGTGTCAGTGACCAATGAGGAAAAAAAACATGATTAACCTGCGAAAGGGAACTAAATAATATCCTTGCGCGGCGCGGCAGAGAGTTAATCTTGATAGTTTTGACATCTTCAATATTATTATTTGTAGGACCAGCATTTTCTTATTTTTGACCCTTCCCTTGTACCCGACCCTCTTGCTCTCTCTCTCTCTCTCTCTCTCTCTCTTTCTCTCTCTCTCTTTCCCCTTCTCCATCCCTCTCTTTCTCTTCCAGTCCCTCCCACAATGCACCTTCCCATCCTCTTTTATTTTTCTCTTTTTTTTTCATCGCTCCCCCTCCCTATCCCTCCCATATTATATATATCTCATGGCAATCATTGGCTTTCGTAAAGAGGAAAAATGTTTAATATATTATGTACAAAATTGATAATTACCGAAACAAATCGCATCAAAAGATTTTAAAACTTTTGATTGCT
The DNA here is from genome assembly GCA_003118195.1 of Hemicentrotus pulcherrimus. NCBI lineage: Eukaryota > Metazoa > Echinodermata > Echinoidea > Camarodonta > Strongylocentrotidae > Hemicentrotus > Hemicentrotus pulcherrimus. Next base: position 98,519 of record BEXV01000294.1, on the reverse strand, counting down.
GCAATATGTTCATAGCTACCCCTTTAGTAACTATGATCATTTAAGATGCAATATTACCAACACCGTGCCAATATTAAACCAAAGACAATGCTTATGTAAGTTTCCGTGCGGCCGGCATATGGCCAGTGACACCTTCAAGGCTCGCGTGAACCCTTTAAACTAATAAAGTCTACTATTATTCACAATGTATGACAATTGAGAAAATAGGGACTCATGCATTCAGGCAACATTGTTGCATAATTATTTTAATATGCAAATAAAATGTATGAACTTAAATAGCTTTATAGGCTCCCTGTAGTCCTAATAGGCTCCTAATATAATATATTTTATTCATTTAATGTTTTGATATATATATA
>BEXV01000294.1:77563-91787 GCA_003118195.1 Hemicentrotus pulcherrimus | reverse complement strand
CCTCGATATGCTAAGCCTAATGATGGCTTGTAGATGACAGGCATAGAAAGATCATAATCTGGAACAAATCATTACAGAAGTCGTTACGAATAAGGGTTGTGGGTTTCGTTCTTCTCGGGTGAGCCTACAATTAACTTACATATGTAAAAGAACAGTATTGTCAATCTACCCTAAAGTCAATCACTGTTGGTTGAAGGCTTTCCTATTCCAATGATTCTGATTTATAATGAGGAGTGTGACGTGTGCTGGGTATGCAATTCGAAATAGGCTTACTATTTACGGGGAAACAATATTACAATGTGGATAATCAAAATTCCTTACGTTAGAATTATGTATCCTAAATAATCAATATGACAAATGACAGTTAAAAAATAAAGCATTTTATGATATCTAAAAATCACGACGAGTTACATTGACGCATTCAATATCCTCCCCAACATTCTACTATGAATTTCAAACCCCAACACGATGACAGCAACGCGATTTGCCCGTACCTTTTTCTGTTTCTCTCTTAGTCCTTATAATATACACATTCTTTACATATTGTTTTCTTCCATCACTTATAATGTTGTGGATACCCCCTTTATACAGTGCGTCTCGCTTTGAGAGTTACACCCAGTTGTGCTGGCGTATTAAACTCGCCTGTGAGGAGAGGCGCGGCGTCAGAGTTGGGGCCATGCGAACACCTCTCTCTGTGGCGTCGCGGGCCTTCCACGGTGTGTATATAAACCGCCAAAGTCGTCCGGTATGCGATCATTTTAACATCCCGAACAAGAAGCAACGCTACGACACAGCGCCTTAGAACCAACAAACCAACCTCAAGTCAAAAGACCAGAGAGGAAAAGACCAGAAGATACACTTTTTATTTCGTCGACTTCTTTATTACCTCTTCAGTTTTAAAGTAAGTAAACCGACATTTTCCAAATAATTCTTTAAAGGATCATTAGTCTCTTAGGGCTTTACATTTTTGTCTTTTTTTGATTTGTTTTTATACATTTATAAACAAAATTATCTTGTGCATTGTTGACAAACTTTTCTATCACCCTGATATAATCTGTATCATTTTAATGCTGCTTATTCTTATTTCTCAAATACCTTGGAAATGACGATGCCTGAATAACTTGCCTTTTGCAGACATAGTTTAACTATACGAAACTAAGACGATTGGTGCTGTGGGGTTATTGGGATGATTTTCGATTATGATGATAATGATGGTGATGATGTGGGTGAGCGTGCTGATAGTTGTGATAATAATGAGGAGTTGGTGATGGTTCGGAGTAGTGGTGATGGTGGCGGTAGTGGTGATGGTGAATTGGTGGTGGCGGTAATGGTGGTGGTGGTGGTGGTAGTTGTGGATGTGGTAGTTGTGGATTTGGTTACGGTAGTGGTCTGTAGTGGTAGTGGTAGCTTCGATGGTGTTCAATTAGGAGCCAAAAAAAAAAAAAGAAACATCGAGGTTATGACGATCAACAGAAATCTTATTTTGATATATTAATATGTGTTACTGCTTAAAATAATTTCTGTTGATTTGTAATGGAAGATGTCATATTTCCATGATAAATCTACCTTTTCAAATTGAAGATGCTTTCGCCTTCACTTTAAAAATGTTGATGTGTTGCACCCCTTTCCGGGGACTAGTCTACATGAGGTAGATATTTTGAGACAGAGAAGACACAAAACAACATACTTCCGTCACTCGTCAGAAAAATGGATTTTGTAAATGACTGCGTGATTAATCTATTTTCACGTTGCAAACTCTTTTCTTCAACTGACATTACAAATTGCAAATTTTGATAACTGATTATCACAATTAAGATTATTTTACACGACTTCTACTTCCACTGGTGATCTCTACCCTTCGCTATCGTCTACAAATTACCCATTATATTAAAGTATTCGATGTCACCATGAAGGATAATTGGCAATACATATTATCCCAGAGTATGATTATTCCATGAATAGTATGACTATTCGTCTTCTTTTCATTCAATGGTGGACCACGTCGCTGAAATTACCAGGCCAATTATGATGTCTTTTATCAAGATAGGGCCTAACGAGAAATGAGAGAAGAGGCGATTTACAATCCAGCCAGAGTTTCATGTGGAGAAAATTGGCATTGGACACAAGGGAGGGTGAGAAGGGGGTGAGAAAATGAATGTTCGGGAGAGAAAGAGAGAGTCAGAGAGACAGACAGAGGGGGAGATGGAAGACGAAATATTAGGAGAACAAGAGGAAGAACCAAAGAGAGCGAAAGAGAGAAAAATAGAGAACAGAAAAAAAGGATAATTATGAATAATAACCATCTTGTTAGTTCGACATCAAATTTATGCCTCCACTTCCTAGTATAGCCCAAATACATGGAAACTGATAATAGGATAATAAATATCTGTTTTATTTTCTTGACTTTCAATGTAGACATTTCCAATCTTAGCCTTGTATTTCATAAACATTATATTTCAGCGCGACATTTATCTGTATTTGCCACTCTTCATCCAGGAGAATAGGTGTCGGCTAGGAATAAAAGTTTATTTTATTTTAGAGCGATGCAGTTACAAAAGACATCTGAAGGGGCCTCTTACTAATTGTTTACTGTGGCGTGAATGCTATTGAATAGAAAAATAGTGAAAAAGCGCCTCGTGTACGACGGCCCTAAGTATAAGTACGTATCATAAACGTTTACGTTACATTATCTCATCGCCATCGCATTTTATGATAAAAGAGTAGAAAAGTAGCGATTGCCATCATCTAGAAAGGCAAAAAGTTTATCGTTATGACGATCAAATGGACAAAGGTTCAAGGTTGAGATTTTTACAACAATAGTTCAATAAATGTTAGAATCGCCGGGATTAAAAAGTAAAGATTAACTGCCACACATTCCATTTGTGGTAGACCCTTGGACGTCAGAGCTGCTAACTTGCACAAGTCGGGTATTGCCCTTAATTTTTTTCTAAATGAGATAATGTTACAAATGTGAGATATCCTTAAGTTTCCTAAAGTCATCAGTTATCTGGGAGGGTACCTGTAATGTTACACGATTTTTGATAAATTGGTACATGGTTCAAATAATTAGTTTACCAGTCTGAATCGTCCAACGTTAAATTAGATTTTGCTTAACAGAGGAAAAATAAATAAATTGCGCATTTTCACCCCTCTATTGACACTCATATCCCCCTGTAATTTTCCAATCGTAACCCCATGCTTTGGTTAGCATAGTGCATGATAAGATTAGGAACCCTAAATATGAGTATCTTGCTTCGAGAAAATTAAGGATCGTGAAAAATCAGATGAAACTCCGCTGAAACACCGTTCGAAACAAAAATCATATTCCGTGGACTGCCAATGTCATCCATTAATATCGTCCATCCCGTTTCGGCAATACAGTGTTGGCTCCAATGGTTTTCTGCCTAATGCAACATTTCCGAAAGTTTTATTCATAATCATGGACCTGACCTATAGAGATGAAACATGGTTTTTTCTACTTTCTCATTTTTCAAAATCAAGGACGCAACCTTTAAATTATCGCCAGTGGCGTCACTTGCATCCCCGCGTACTCCATTAAGAAAAGACTAAGACACAGAAGAAAAAAGGGGGCTGTAGAAATCCGTTATTACTAAATAATTTCACATTAACGAACTGTTGTGGAGTTGCGTACTCACATCAAAGGCACCAAGAGTCGTTTAAGATCACATCATGTCATACAATATCAATTATGTACTGGCTCTGATGCATTTTACAATAAGTTTAATGAAAAATATTGACAATTTGCATACTCAATAAGCTTTTTTTCTGTGGAGGGTGCCCATGACAAATTATAAAATTACGTGTTTATCGAGACAAACGAGCATATAGACAGGATACATACTATATAATACAGATTTAACGAGGATAGCAGGGGAGATGGAGAGAGAGAGATGAAGAGAGAGAGATGCAGGCATGGAAAAGTGAGTAAAGGGATAAGAGGAAAGGGAGTTGGCTTGGCGGGGGGGGGGGGGGGAAGGGGGGGAAAGGGGGGGGGAAGGGGGGATCGAGATGGTCACTATCCAAAAGCCTTACTTCAAAAAATCCATTCTTATGCGATGATTTCTAATCCAGTTCCGAAAAGGCAATCATATTTAATACTGATTTATCTTTTCTTCAGATAACACTTATTGCTGAAGTCATGGAAGTCAAAGAACTTTCCTGAAGTGCTATACCAACGCAATATGAGAAGAGTAAAAATTTAGATTTTTCCTTGAGCGTTTCAAATAGTCAGTCGTACGTGCTCACGTGACGTGTTGGGTTCAATGTTAGAAATTCGATCTTCTTAAAATTGTGAGTGAGCTGTAGAGACCACAGTATTCCGTGGGCATCCACATCTGTGGGTAAAGTTGCCATGTAATTCAGTAAAGAACATGAACGGAATCCAATCTTATGAAAAGTCCTTTTGATAGAAATAGATAAGATAATTTCCCTTGCCTTGGCCATGTCTCTTACAAATCGATATGCTATCTCACATTACAGCAGGAGAATGAGTATCATTACAAATAACAAATAGAGTAACCTTCCTTTTCAACCACAAAATGAATCAAAGTACATTCAATAAATTGTCATGTTTTACAAGAACAATAATTGTTCATTGATGTTTGTAAAAATAAAAAAGCTATCTTTGTTGGTCGATAAAGTGTATCGCTGTCATATAATAAAGCACCGAAGAAAGAAGAAGAAAAAAAATCACGATTCTAACCTGTTTCCCATGGTATAGGGCTACTACATATTAAACAATTTTATTTTCGTCTTTTTCAAATTTATTTCATGTTAAAAGCAGGTTTTTTCTCGATGCAATCATACCTTATTCATATATCTGTGCTGCTTGATGTGACTGAGCACTAAGGTTTAACAAAATGAAAAATGTGTAGAATTTTTTTTTAAATCACGTTTCGGGTTGACGTATCTGGTTCAGAGCCATGTTCGTGTTTCACTTTGGTCTACAATCATTTAATGATTAGCTCTTAAACGATCTTTAAGGATTCACGTTCAAAGTGATAAGTGTGAGTGTTTCTTCCCAACCAATATGAGTACTTGTTAAACAGCCAGCAATTTTGTCTTCTTGTTCATCTTAACTTGTCGAGGGAAACCCTGCTCATTTCATTGTCACCATGCAGTTTCCCTGAATGAAGTAATTATCTTGATTACCAAATGTTGTTTACTGTAATAATAATATTGTAAACGCATAGGATAATTAATTGTTTAGTTCTGAATAAAATGCAGGAAGTAAAATATTTGGTACTCTTTTTTTACTTTCTTGATCAAGAAAATGAAGTAAAAACAGAAAATACAAGGGAGGCCGAACTTGCTTCATCGTGGCAGGGAGGAATTTACAAATTTTGCTTGTAATAACAATTTTCTTAATTTTCTTGACTTCCGATTGAAATTAAAACTTTTTAGTCAAAAGTGCACAATCAATTGAAACAAAAAACTTTGGTCCATCAATAATTGTTGCGATGATGATGGAAAGTGGAAGAAGATGAAGGATTTGGAAAAGTAGAAGAAGACGAAGAAAAAAATAAGTGAAGGAAAAACCCAACAATCCCTAAACAGGGCAACATGACTGCGAAGATGGTACGTCATGCAGCCATCTCAATTTAAAGAATACAATAATTTCGGGTGACCATGGTTGACTGTTATTCAATTTCACGTCCGGTCTGAAAGGGGGATATCCACGGATGTTTCACCCACTCCTGCGAATGGGCCTCACCAAATGAATCGAACTCAGATCTGGGCGAAATGTGTCACGTGACCTCTTGAATCAAGATGATTGATCGGAACGGATTGTTTCAAGTATGGTAGCTTTGCTGAAGAACCCTGAACGGAAAACAGGCGATTTTCGCCTTAGGAAAATCGGCGTAGTGCGGGAAAAGTATTTATTTTTTATTTTAAGCAAAATTTTTTCTCTCTGTGTTTGCTTGCAACAAAATAATCAATAACAGCAGAAATTTGGCTTAGAACATCTTTGTCCATTAAGCCCCTGGCATTCGCATTTCGTGTCATTTGCTCTTCAAATAGCATCCGAGTTTACATAATTGATCGAATGATATTGGCTAGGAGAAGGAAGAATATCCCCGAAGTGAAACGGTCAAAATGTGATTGGGCCGGTAGATTTGTGATTTTGTTTTGGTTTGCTTTGAGTGGGTCTCTGGAGGGTATTGATCCGATAGGAACGGATGGTTGATTATGGTAATAACGATGACCCGCATACAGAGGTAGCTATGGGGTAACATTGATAGGTAAGAAGATTGAATATAAGGAGCCCCATCCTCCTCTATCGTACCCTATATTTGTGGGGATCCTGTCAGACACAGAGTCCACAGAGAGCTGCCTCATCCAACTCTCGCAAGGACAGAGTTTTAAAAGGTTTATCCACATAAAAGAATACCCAACTGAATAATAATAGAATGGATATATAGAACGAACCATCATACCGCAATGTAATGTCATCCCAAAACTGGATTCTCACACTCTCATGAGATACGATTGGGTGTACTTTAGTTGAAATATTTCAGTATAATGTCAAAGAACGTATTTCAGGGCATGTTTTTAAATCTGACTTCTTTCATAATTACCAATTCAGGAGAATAAAACAAAAGTATTGAAAAGCTAAGGGGTTAATTCCACTTAAATTAAAGAAGGATTTTGAGCATTAGCCCTGTCAATTCGAATCTAGAACGCAATGTTGAGATGTACTTTAAAAACATTCCCCATGAATAATAATCGTTCCAACGACATGGCAAGTCTGGGGTGCTCCCATGCATATTCGCGAATAAAATGTTACAGTTTTTCATTCATTCGCCAATAAAAAATGTAATTCGAACCCAAATTAGATCTCAGTCCGATTTGGCTCAAGCGTGGATTTGGGCATAGTTAGAAAAAAAGGAGCTTCCCTCGGCTTCCAGCGCGATAGAAAAAGGGAACTTCGTGCATACGCACTCACTCACTCTAACTTTCTGCATCCTTCCTTTTCCTGCCATCTTCCTTTCCTATATCTTTCCTTCATCTTTTTTTTTTTCAACTCGCCGTACAATTTCTTCTTCTTTGTGTTCATTTATTTGTATTTTTCCATTCGTTTCTTTGCTTTCAAGACAAAATAATTAACGACTTCACAAAACTTGGATTCTGTGAATGGACACTGTGTTTTAAGGATTCAAAATAACCATAATTAATATGCAAATTGAAGGTACATCGTAAGTCGATCTCTTACCTAAATTAAATGGATTGGAATGGAACTTGAATATATGTTTTATTATTCTACTGTGTGTGTGTGTATTTGGGTTTTTACAGACGTGTATCAATCAAATATGATTATTTACGTCTGGGGACCGACTTTTAACGTCACCAAAAGGTCCATTTAAATGACATTTTGACGTGACATTTACCGTGAATATCTGAAAGGAACGCCAAATCGAGACTAGCGGACATCTCTGTCTGCATTGACGCGCACAGCACAGTAACCTCTCAGAGTTGATCAGCTAACATCGAATAAATCTGGGGGTGGGGGGGGATACCTTGCCAGAACTTTAAAATGATGGACGTTAAAGGTTAGTTAAATGCAGAATGGCTCAAAGCTCGGCTTACAGCACTTCCGTTGGAATATAAAATACCACCTATTCTTAAGACCATGCATGTTCCTATCTTTTAAAAAGTTTGTGTTAGAAAATTTATTTGCCGAGTATTGCCTCACGCTGAGTCACTTATAAGTTTGATCACTCAAATTTGTCTAGGGTCTGTACTTTCACATGTAAATCTGATTATCAATATAACCAGACGTACAATGAACGTGGGGGTGAGGAAACATCTTAGAGATGTCAAAGGTGAACAGTGTTTTTAATGCGGAACAAAAGGCGACATTGGGGTGCGAGGGTGGAGGGCATCTCTGCAGGCAAGATCACGGGTGAGTGAAATGTCTTAGATGCGTAGAGGAAGAGAACGCTTGAGAGTTCGTGGGCTGGTATAATCATCCCATGTTCGGACATGATGGAGACATGGAGATTGGCCATGTTAGTGAGAGGAAGAATTAGCTTTCAAGGAGGGAGAATGGACAATGGAGGAGCCAATGGAGGCTGGGTCTCCCCCATGGATATTAGAGATGTCCTGCCTGATAACCATCCGCCGACCATTGTTTGAATTGTGTGTGTTATTCATGTCGGTTTCGCTCCCGCCAACATGGACAAAAAACTTTGAGCTCACAAAAAGACCCGATTGAGGATGGGTGTGCTAAGACTGTTTGGGTGTGGGTGTGGGTTGGGTGTATATACCACGACCAACAGGTAGGTCGGGATGACAGTGGGTGAGGGCAACAGAGAGAGAGAGAGAGAGAGAGGGGGAAAGAAACATAATTATTTGGTACAGAAGCGGAGGGGATACGGAATGGGCAAATATGTGGGTCAATTTTTCACCTGAACTTATCGACAGTATTCAGGTCCGTAATCTGCCGAAGGTAGTAACCTATTTTAAGTCACTGTGGAAAGAGAGCGAGAGAGGGAGAGAGAGAGAGAGAGAGAGAGAGAGAGATGAGGGGGTAGGAAGGTTGCAGAATGATTTAGAATATGTTTCATCTACGGAATAGTATATTCACAACCTGTCAGTTTGGGCCAGGGGAATCCATGTTTCACTTGAAGGGGACATTGAAAAGGTCTACAGATGAAATCAGAAAAGGTTAGGAATGGAATGGACAAGATGTGAAATAGATAAAGAGAAGGTGAATTTTACTTTTGTAAAGATGAGAGAGAAAGAGAGATAAGAGAGAAAGAGAGAGAGAGAGAGAGAGAGAGAGAGAAGAAGGAGAGGGATGAGTGGGGAGACAGAGTAGGGGAGTGAAGGACAATATAACTGTTGTCTATATTTTAATTCATTCTTTTATTGTCCATAAATCATGAATCACAGTTAATTATGTTTATATGAGTGATACAATAATGGATAATGTATAAAATGATATTACAATGCTTATAATTTGTTTAATATCAACATAAATATTATATCAAACAAATGTACATGTTGAAATATGTTTGCAGAACCCAGAATATTCCATCTCCCAAAACCTTTCGGTTTCTTTTGAATCAACCTGATCAATGGCACTAGACCGACAGAAATTCCTTTTTGGGTGGATAGATCCTTTTTTTTTTATTAAAAAATATCAGACAGTATTCAAATTTAGCTACTTATACTACATTTCACAAACCATTTATAGGTTTGGTAATATCCGACCAATGATTTTACCTTTAGCGTCCAAGACATGCTTCGAATGGAAAATGATCGCTTCTCCATTTTCCTCACACATCCCTCTCCCCCCTCTCTCTCTCTCTCTCTCTCTCTCTCTCTCTCCCCTCACTCCCCCTCCCTCTCCCCCTCTCTTTCTCCCTCTCTCTTTCTCTATCCTGTTCCACTGATATTGAACGAAATTCAATATAATACGCTTAAAACCGGACAGGTGTGCAAACTCATCATTAGATCTGAGCTGATCGCCCTAAAATATAATCAGCACAAAGCTACTTTTAGTTTTTAATCGCAGCCTGTTTCAATAAACCGAAGTGATCTTTATTGAACCAATATTCTGTTTCAATACCACGGCATGTTATTAACGATATTTCATCTCTTAATGTATCGGCACATGAACGGTGACTAATTTGTAATTAAAGTGTAATCGGAGTTCTCGATTTTGTTTGAACTCAAAGGAACCCATCATTAAATCGCAAAACGACGTTTGACTTTATTGAAAATGTCGTAAACGATTAAAAGGGAATAGAACATTTTATAATGGAATCATTATTTGTATATGTCATTCAATCAAAAAATGGAAAAAGAAACATTAGATGTCATGTTGACTTATTGACAGGATGCCGTCTCATTGATTTTTTACATTTAAGATCGTTATGTGCTGAAAATATTAAACTGGATTAAACATGCAGTTTAAAGAATGGCCAGTCTTTATTCTTCCTTTAACCACAATTTGTTTCTGTCCGTTACAAATCAATGTCGTTTTGCAAACAAACAGCATTCGGATATTAGGCAATTAAGGTGCCATATCGTTTTCATATCGTTTTCATATCGTTTTCAGTAATGAGTACATGCGTCAAGTATGAGTAATAAAGATGATATTGCTGTCGCTTTTCATGAAACCCATAATGTACGCAATATTAGCTTCATAAATATTTTTATGATGGAATATAGTTTGCCGTACTGGAAAAGGGCCATAACAAGAACGGAAGGAAATAAAAGTCTTGTTTTCTGTTAGAAAGCATTTCAGTGACATAAAAAGTATATGATATTACTGATGCTATATTTACATTATTAGTTGCTACCTGCATGGTTAACATTTTGTTGTTGTTGATAGAATTTCATTCAAAATTGTAGCCCCAGAAAATTAAGGGTTTTATGCATTTGACTAATTTTTTTTTTTTAATAATCCGAAATAACAGCTATACAAAGCTTAAAGGTATTACATGTACATGGACAAAGTTTTTGTATGAGGTCATGATTTTGGTTTAAATGAACATATTAGAAGCATACGCGATTTATTATTCAATGATCGTTGTCGCGGTTAAAATCGAGTCTTAAGGGATGAAATTGTAAATAATAAACTCTTTATGTTATAAAGCGCACTTTAAATTACTTTAGCTTTAAAACTATGTTGCTTGACTACAATCGACCGATTTGCTATTCCCGTTTGGAAATTATATACCAATTCTGCATATTCTGAGATTTTCATGGTCCATGGACTGGCCCTAGGCGCTATTTGAAATATTTGAAACATACCGGGAGCATCAGTATTTTTTTTTTATTATTCAACTTCTCGAAATCAGAAGTGGTTTAGGGGCTAAATTTTCTAGTGCTTATAATTCATCCACAGGGTAATCCCAATGTATCAACAATTTAAATAATTACTATCAATCCAATTTTCAAAATTTCCCCAAACTTTGTATTACCTTTATAGTTCCTTTGATGGCTTTGGTGTGTGTTGCCGCGTAAACAGAAATAGACAGTAGCCTAGATTTAGAGTGTTTGCACTAAAAGTCACTTGGAGATCAGCAATGGAATAATCAAATGTAATTTACAAATGTCTCTGCAATACAGGTGGAACAATAAGGCGCCATATATATTTTTAAAATAAGTCTCATTCAAATATCCGTTTCACGACCATAACTTAATATCGCATTTAAGTCCGCTCACACTTTCCTGTACACACAGACACGCGCTCACGCACACATGCACACTCAAGCACACCCACTAACTCACCTATACCATCAGACGCACGTAATGCACACAAACCTACTACCTGCTTAAAGATCTCTTGTCTGATGATGTTGCTGTTGCTGCTGTTGCTGCTGTTGTTGTTGTTGTTATAGTTCCCTTTTATGCTTCCCACTGCACCAGAAAGCAAAGTTTTGTAGACCAGCGATTGAAAGAAATTATTCAATTAGGGTAACGTGATTAACCCTACTCCAAGACCAAATTAATGCTTCATACATGAAATCTTTCTAAAACAATTCCAAACATCTTTGATCGAAGCCCAAAATAGAGAATAAAAAAAGTTAAGTTGGGGGAATCTTGACATGGCCAAGGTGTGTGATGGCTGCATTCCATGACAAGAATTCTATTTTAATGAATCAACAGGTGGATATAAAAATATCACTTTGTGAGTCTGCCTTTTGTTGGCAAGGTGAAAAACGAATTTTATGGATTTGTGCGAGTCCTGTTGCATGAACATTACAATCTCAACCCTGTGCCCAGCTCAAGAGGGACCACTCCCTCTCTTTTCTCTCCCCTTCTCTCCTTCTCTTTCATGTTTATATCATTTTCGCATCTTCCCATATTTGATTCTCATTCTGCTGATTTTCTTTCTCTCTTCATCATTTTTTTTGCTTTTCCATTATTTCTTTCAATGTGACTTACTATCGCGTGTCCCTATCACTTTTTTCATTTTATTTCACTGTCTTTTTTCCCGCCATCTTTTTTATTTGTCTACTTTACTTCTAAGAGTGGGTTTTATCGCTTTTGAAATCTTTTGTATTCTTTAAAATTCTTTTCCCTTCCATCTTCTCCTTGTTTTCTACGCATTGACGGCACATTCCAAACTTCAAAAGATTAAAAGTCAATAGCTAGTTCCATCTAACACTCGTGCTTGCGCAAACATCACTCAATTTTATTGATTTATTTCAATTTTATTTAGAATCTTCAATCTGTAAAATCATTTTCCCCTTTGTATTCCCCTCGCTTTCCCTCTCTTTCTCTAAGGAATAAATCCTTTTTAATTGCCAAAGTCCGGAAGATGTTTGCTGAACATTATTTTTATTCTATAACGACTTCTAATACCCGTAAATCAATACACGCGTTGAAGACGCTCGCACCCGCAGTCACGGCTTGCAGTCGAAAACGCCACACACTTCACGCTCGCCCGTGCCTGTGCGGGGGTCGGTGCTTACTTTCCACCGGCTGATATGGCTCCCAGTGGAGCCGGGCCAGTCGGGCCCCAAGTCGTGAACTGGAAATCTCAAGTACACCGCATGCATTGGTACTGGCCGTCACGGGATGGTTATATACCCTTAGCTCGGCTATGATGGCGTCGAAGGGTATAAGGTTACATCACGCACTCCCATTCCTACCAAGCAGTCATAACGGTATGGCAAAATCGAAAAGAATCAACAACAACATTGAAGATCATGAGTTTCCAACCATTGGGGAGAAGTATTGACATGAGTGATGAAGAAAAATATGATTCTCCACGGTGAAATGGAGACAAAAACATTATCAAAGTCAAATAAGGTCACTTAAACCTTTAGTATTCATGACCATTTCTCGACAAGGGATCATGGTCATAACTCTTGCCATTTATCTTTTGGGATAAGCCGACTGACGTTTGCCTACATTGTTTTCTCCCTCTTAACTTCGTCCCAATTCGTGAATTTCGAAATGGTTGAGATGGTGGACGGAGAAACCCCGTGAAACCATCATCTCAAATGATTCGTGATGGCGTATGCTGTCAAAATGAAAACATTCTCTTAAGGAATATTTGTTTAGTTTTTTTCTTAATTTCTAGATTATGAATAACTTTAAGTTTAATCTCACGATCTATTTTAGAATTCTCAAAAGAAGCTTATCCAGACCTTAGCAGGAGAGGGGGGGGGGGGGTGGGAGACAAAGAATTCTCGACAATGGAAATCCATATGAGAATATCATTCGGTGATGTGGCAAAATGAAAAAAAGAGCTAACATTTTGAACCCATTACATTTTTTAACCATAGGCGTTTTATGCGGAAACGGAGTGCTTTAGTGCTACACAGACACAATATCATGTATTAAAGGGAAGAGCTTTCATATTATGGAACCAATGTCTGAAAGAATGCTTATCACCAATGTTTCTCCTCTTACTCGTTCTCAGCCTCATTTGCAACTTCCATGTGGGTCGTGATTTTTTGTTCTTGTTTATGCATTTTAATCGGTCACCATCAAAATAACATAATTTAGGGATGACTTTATGATTACTATGTGTGATATGTCCCCTTATAAAAAGAATGTTACAAAGTCACCTGTTTGACTAAGACAAAGGGGTCACTCACTTCACACCCGTCCGGACTTTTGTTTCTTCTGATAAAGACCCGATGTCATTTTTTCTCCATTCCAGCGTAAGATAATTCGAGAGTCCTGGTAATGATAGCGATCCATCACGATAATGAGAGAGGCAAAAAAGCTCTATGAAAGAAGCCCCGAGGCCTGGGAGGAGTTTTGAGATCAGTCTATCAATTTTAGGGAAATTAACAGAAAAAGGGCCCCGCGAAAGAACCAAGTGGATATCATCTTCGAATGACAGTATTGGAAATTGCACCGGATGTGTGATATGGGAGGAAAATTACTAGCTGACAAAACGTCTTTGGCCGGAGTCTGAACTCGCTTCATCTTAGTCTTTTTTTTTTCTTTCTTACGTTCTGTGTCGATGATCTGTGCATCTATTCATCGCTATATGCAAGGAACAATTACATGTCATGTGTAATTGTGGCTTAAACATTTTGTGGTTGCTAACTTACAAGCATACACCTGCTCTTTTACGAAAAACCAACCATCAAACCATTGATTTTACTTTCTCCTTTCTTTCATCATTCTGCTTGTTTCCATAATCCATTGCAATTTTTCTTGTATTTTTCAGAATATTACTTTGACCTCAATGTATGAGAGAAAGGTAGAGAGAGAGAGAGAGAGA
>BEXV01000294.1:32956-47314 GCA_003118195.1 Hemicentrotus pulcherrimus | reverse complement strand
TCGCGCAAAAAATGGATTGCAGAATTTATAGTGCACACGATGCATCGGATTACTGGCGTAGAGGCTTATTGCCATCAGGCTTGATAAGCTCGGTAAAACGTAACCGATATGGCTCCTTATGAGCAACAAGATTAAGTAAAATTCTTGATTGTCGTTGAACAAAATGATATCATGTCAATATTTCTTTTTGTAATATATAAATGAATGGTCAAATTATTTATGTCAACTGTGAGGATTAATCCCCATCTAGGAGGACTTTACAAACATCATACCTTGCAAATTGTATTTTCTATTGGATAGATAACTTGGGATTGTTCGTCCATTATAATGATACACAGTCGAGTAAAATCAATGTTGATAACTGTTGAAATAAACGCAAAGTATGAAAATTGAAACTTTTCTAAAAACCTATTGCAGAAACGTGTATACAACTGGTTGTCGTTGTGAAAACATTAAAGCATCAAATACTAAATACGAATCGTTCTTATTACCTATTAATAATATTTCCTCCTCTATCCTTTCTCATTCTAGTAGCATCCTGATTTGAAAGCCCTTTATCAGAAGTGTCAACTAACCTGCATTCACTAAATATGCATTTCTTTAGTTGCCATAGAGATACCAAACTGGAGCACCTAAGGTTTTTTCTTTGTAGCCCGAATCCATTAATTAATTCATTGTGTCCTGTGTTGCAACATAAGCCATTAGTATGCCACAACGCTCACAACTCAGTCACAGCAACAAACTGATAACAGACTGTTCAAACAATTACATTATACCCGATAGCAAAAGTTAGACGGTTAGGAGTCGGTTTGGTGGTGTGACTAAGGTGTAATGGCGGTACTCTATTCATTATGACATACTTTCATTTTTGGAATGGAACTATTGCTAAATCATCCAGTGCATAATGATCTAATGGATAAGACGAAAGGCTTAATGCATTACAAGGGTACATAATTATTGCATGTCAAAGTAGTTGAATAATAAAGAAAGAGAGAGAGAGAGAGAGAGAGGGGGGAGGGAGAAATAGGGAGAAAAAAGGGGGAGAAGGAGTAAAAGCGGACGGACCCACGATCGTATTCATTAAACTTCGTGAGCTTTTTTGCTTTGAGCTATTATAATGAAACCACTTCTACCCTTAAATCTGTGCAATGTAAGTTACAATGAAATGTCTTTATACACATTTATCTTCCCACATTGGCTTCCTTCTTCTAACTAGTATTTTCAGGTTTTTACTGAAAGGACGATGCAAACCACACAACTGATGAAAACATTACAAATTTAAGGCTTGGACGCGTTTCCCCTTTCTTTTACTAAAACAGGGTCTAATCAATGATCGAAAACTTGGCCCTAATTCAATTTTACAGGCCTCAACATTTATTCATTTCCGTCACTGAATAAAGATTGTGTGACTTTACACACCAATCACACCAACATGACTGACCAGAGACCGAATCGAAACCGGAAAAACCGAATGGCCAAGACTCGGTCCCTTTTGAGTCGATTTGCAGTCGGTTCGAAGGTGTGATTGCCCAGCCCTCCCCCCCNTCCCGAACTGGAGGGGGGGGGGTTGATTGAGGTATTAGTGAAACTGCTAAACCGATTTTAAACCGGTTCCAAACCAACCGATTCTTGTCCATCATGGGAAATGTTTCATTCAAATTTTGTCTGTTGTCGGTCTCGTTAGCCGAGTGACCAGCGGTGATTTGATTACAGATCAGGAGGCACTCATAGTTCTGACACACAAATTTCCACATCAGGGAGTTTATATTTTCGAATATGGAGCGGGGTTTATAAATCCGAACATTTGCTGCGTTATTCCGTTTTTGTTGTTGTCGTAATTTATTCCGAAAACTGATACAATAAGGTGCATTTTAATTTTTGGAACAATAAACCTTTAAAATTATGAGCCCTTTCTCATTTTCGAAATGAAGAACCCTTTTTTTTAATCGGAAAATTTAATCCTTCGGAATTATAAATCTTCTAAAAACGACATGTAACCAGCAGATCATATCATCGTGATGATATCAAGTCAGTGTTGATTTCAAAGACAGACTGATAAATGTTCCTGTCCACCTTTCATTTGATTATTTTAGGACAACAATGATAATTGGCCTATATGTGAAAATCATTTATAACCTGATTGATGTATGCTGTAATATGTTGCTTTGTTGTGTAATGTATATGATGTGAAAATACTCAACATGATAAAAAGGAATATGATAGTGAAATATGAAGAAAAAAATTGATTTGGTTTAGTGTTAAATACCAACTTATACTGTATATATTTCTCTATTGTTGATAACATGACTTATCCGTATTCGAAGCTCCTATTTTTCTTCGAATGATTTGCTCTCTAACTGTTATATATTGTTTTATTTATTCGACTTTCTGTTCAAACTTGCTTTGTACATTTATTCATATTTGAGAAGGGGAGGAATAGCTTCAGTCTTGGTTCTAAGCTATTTTTTCGATCTTGCCGTATAAATCATATTTACTGTTTGTAGAATTAAATGTATGCGAGATATATATCTATCGTGTTGTTTTCGTTATTTGAAATATCCTGTTGTCTAAATAGGTACAAACAATTCAGCAATAGATATTTACAATTTTATTTTCCCCCTATAATGTAAGTATTTCATCACCTGCTGAGGATGTATATATTAAATGTTATCATGCACTTTCAACTTGAGTCTCATCTTTGAATTATTACTAGGAAACCTTGCGTTTTCGTTTTGGAAATGATATTGTGTCTTAAGAAAATTTGTTTCCTGAATAAATTATCTTGCAGAAGATAAATATATATATATATATATATACATGTAAGTTATACGATTATGTAAGAAAGTCTAGGTTTCTGCTCAGACTTCGAGAGAATACATAATAATACAAGAAATATTTATGCTCTGTAGACGAAGAATTGTTTTTAAAATAAATTTTCGCCCTCGGGGCTTTGTCAAGAAGTGATTTTATTTGACTTTGAAAATGTTATGTTATGTATCAAACTAGGCGCATCCTATGGGCATATTATGGGCAAGCGATTGTTCATATGTGTGCGTGTGAGGTGTGTGTGTGTGTGTATATGTGTGTGTATGTGTGTATATCGGGGGGGGGTTGCTGAAGTTTGGTTCCATTGGTGTTGGCAAGGATTTAAGCAATTGTGTGAGTGAGAGTATATTGGTATATTAATGAAGGCTCTTTACTCTTATACGAGTCCTAAATTCGATCTTTACCCGGTTCTTCTTTTGTTGTTACCCCCTCAGGTTAATCAAAATGAAACCTGGGGAATTGCTAATTTCACGGACCTCAGGGTGAGCATTATTATATTGATGAGGAAATTATAAACACTATAAACTAATTTGTTGTGAGGTTTATGAATGGAAAGAAAAAGACCCACACTTACTGAAAATCTCATTCACCGATTTATTGGTGAATAAGAATACACGCATAATGTAGTGAGAAAGTTGGTTCTAACTTTTCAACTTTGCAACCTTTGTTTGTATGAACAACAAGGAGAGAAATGTTAGAGTATTTTGTTTTGTTTGAGTCAAAGAAAGACTTCATTTTATTGATCTGTAAAATGTTTTGTTTGGCTCAATAAAATAGCCTTTGGAGATCACCGTGTTCTTACACGTTTTGGCGTCTCTGGAACTGCTACCAAGTGGTTTGAATCTTACATCACTGGATGATATCAACAAGTGATCATCGATGGCTCACGATCCGATCCTACTCTGCTAAGGTGGGGGTGCCACAAAGTTCAGTCGTCGGCCCTGTACTATTCACATGTTATACGACACCCTTAGAGGACATCATTCATTCCCACGGTTTCTCCTCGATATATGCCGACGACATCCAACTATATATTACTGTTAAGTCTGGACAAATTCTTTAAATGTTACAGAAACTGGAAGATTGTCTACTTGCCATTCGCTCCTGGTTGACTGAAAACTTTCTGCTCTTGAACGACAACAAGATGGAAGTGCTGCACCTGTTTTCTCACCGAAGAAGAAATACAGGAGAACTCCCTCCGATTCAAATAACCAATGGTTCTATAGATTCCTCCAAAACATTTGTTAACTTAGGTGTTAAGTTTGATCAAAACCTTTCAATGCGCCCCCGTGTTAATAGTATCTGTCGTATAGCATCCTTCGCCCTGAGAACAATTGGTAAAATTCTTAAATTCCTCTCCAAGTCATCCACTGAAATCCTCGTCCACGTATTTCTCAGTTCACTCCTTGACAGTTGTAATAGCCTGCTCCATGGAATTCCGGAATTCTGCCAAGCTGCAGAGAATTCAAAACTCTGCAGCACGTCTAGTTTTTCTCACCAAAAAAACATGACCATATTACACCAACCCTTAAACAATTGCATTGGCTCCCCATTCAATTTCGCGTCCAGTTCAAAGTTCTTCTTTTAAATTTCAAGTCTCTATATGGTCATGCCACAAATTATTCTTCTGAACTGATTCAGTTATACACACCCAATAGGCCCTTCGTTTTGCCAATTAAGGTCTCTTGACCGTTAAAAAGCAAAAACAAAATACTTTGGTGATAGGTCCTTTTCATGCTCTGCTCCACGTTTGTGGAATTCTCTCCTAGCCTCCATTCGTTGCATCTATGATATTACTTTGTTTAGAACAAAATTAAAACCCTACCTAATGGAAATGCACATTCAACCTAATTCTTAAATTGTCACCTTACCATGTTATTTTATGTTTGATAATTTCACTTTAAATTTGTTCTCTTGTCATTACTCTGTTTAGTTTAACTTGTATCAATATTGTAAAGCGCTTTGATATAAATGTTTTTTTAATTTTTTTTTTTATTTAAATTTTTTTTTTTTTTTTTTAAAATTTTTTTTTATTTATATTTTAAAAAAATATATATATTTCGAAAATAAAATAATTTGAAGAGCACATCTTACCAGGGGCATTATTTTCTACTAGGATATTCTTCAACACTGACATACAAAGAATGAGACAGGTCCCAATACAATCTCCTCTTCAACTGAACTAGATTTGTGGATTTTTTTTTGTTGTTGTTGATCGGAATTGTTTGATAAATGCCACATCAGTAAGTGGTATTCTCTTTTAAATTTCATACATGATTTGCAATAATTTTTGAAGGCTTACGTTCTTAGCACCTTATTTGGAAAGTAGTTAATTACAGTGACACGATGTGTCTGTCAATACATATATTAGAGAGACTATTCCATCCGCATTCAATTTTTGCATTGAGCGATGAATTGTCAATCAAGAGCAATTATATAATAATGAAAATGGTGATTTACTGATAGCATACGGAAATTGCTTTCGCCTTCAAACACGAGTATGTCAAAGTAAGATGCTAGAGATAAACGAAAGCTGGAAATTAAAGCTCTTTGCTAATGATTATACCGGGAAATAAATATAGAACCACATGACAAACATAAAAAAGAGTAGTTATTTGCAGAAAACTCGGTAAGGTTATATTGCCTCACCCTGATCGAGTGAGAATGTGTGGGTTGGAAAAGACATCAAGTTTTATATAATGTCCATACAAATGTATTCAAGAATATTATAGCAAGCTTCAAGTATTGTTCATATTAATATTTATTTTTTGAGGTGACATCATGCTTCAAATATTGTTCATTAAAGTGTATTTAGAAATTTGACATCATGTGTTAAATAGTGCTCATAAAAGTAACTATATTAATGAATATAACATAATTCTTCACATATTATCAATAAAAGCATATATATTGTTCATAACGAATAATTTAAATATATATGGAATCAAGATCCAAATATTCATGCTGCAAATATTGCTCATAAAATATATCAAGAAATATGTCATCGTGCTTCAAAATAACATCGGTCATGAATAAGCTTTTAAATATGACATTGTGTGTGCTTCAAATATATTTTGATGGATTGAAAAGGTTTTATTATGATTTCACTTCGCAGCCAAATGGCTAAATTGTATACAATTTAAATTGGCAATAATACGTTCAAATGTGGTTGATATTTGCACAAAGTATATACCAAAATTCATAACCAATATCACTAAGGCAATAACAGACTCAATATGTGTGTACACAAGTTGACTGATACAAATAATTCACCAGTTGGTCCAATAATATCATTCACTGATAGAGAACTCAAACAAACGTGCTGCTGCCTGCTATAGGCGTCATTTAACGTTTATTGTTATAATATGTTCATAAACTGAAGCATATGAAACGTGTTGATTTGATACAGACGGACACATTGCTGACACGGTTCCTGGTGCCGTTTGCCTGAATAATCTTTCCCGTTTTTGTTTGTTTTGTTATCATCGTACAAAAATGTAATCTTGTCATCGGCATAAAGTAATACCAGATTATGTTTATATAGACAAGCTCAACGCCCGAAATGAGATGGCAGGTGTCTAAATATTTAGCTAATCTCCATCCTGGGGGATGTCTGTCGGTTTAGGTCATCACCCATCCTCATCCGGTACGCCTATTCTTGTAGTTAAAATAAATTATAAGCCTTCTTCCTAGCTTTACCTTTAAAAAACCCACCAAAACTCAACTGTTTCCTTTTTTTCTTAGTTTGATTTAAAAAAATGTCTATGCGGGGTTAACTTTAAGCTACGTTTTTTTTCTTTCTGATCTCGCCAAGTAGACTTCAGAAAATAAACCAGCTACACTTTATAACCCAACTTCAACAATCGATTTGTTAATCAATTCGTTTAATAAAATCATTTCAACAGTTATATATTCGGAGCAGGATGGCCAAATGTTTCTTGGGACTAGATTATGACTGGTAATGCAAAATGATGAAGACCACATTAATGAAAGTGCATGGTAGCCTATTTTTTTTCTTTCCTTCATTATTTTTTTTTCTCTTTCTGTCTTTCTTCTCCCCTATTGAATCTATGCTGAGAATAAAGGTGAATCTTAAGTTAGCCTTGTTTCAGAGTTCATGGTTCTGTAATATGCCTAGGAGTGCCAAATTGCCAAATAAAACACTTAAAACCAGCACGTCATTGGCATATTTATGATAGATTGGTGTAAATTGCTCAGAGTGATCAGCCTGTCTGTCATTTCTCTAATTACACAATGACATGGCAACCGAGTATCGGGTGAACATCATTTCTCTGTTTGCCCAAGAGTTCATACTTATATTTGCACTCTTGTTACTAATTGAAAGTGTTTGGTCACGCGATTGCGTTGCAACAGTGGACCCCCAACCTTTAGTCAACTGGCAGAAACTGGAGTGCATTTTAACAATCATCACACGTAGTGGTTAGTAGCAACATAAGCAATTTTCAATTCCAGATTAACCTGAATACCCATTGATTTAAATGACATTTCTACAGTGGTGTTGCTGAATATTGAGGTTTACTTCACTAGATATCAGCATGTAGTATTTACTTAATGTGGTACCTTCTCGATCTGAATGAACATAATTTGTAATCGAAGGTTTGCGGATGTCTCCAACTTAATGTTCTTAGAATAACAACAACTGGACTTAAATACAAAATAGGTGGCTAAGATCACATGTTGGTATCTACTTCAATAAGTTCTTAACCATGATGATATCGACTTCCAACATATTCTGGGATTATGATGTGGAGGTGACCGTAGCATCGGCTACAAATCCTATTTCGTCGGATGACCAGGACATGTACAATGTTTCAGTCGTCCCAACAGTTGTAAATCAGTTCCCTGGAGGTCTACCAACATGGTTCAGAGTCATTGTTTATATCTTATTCAGCGGTCTTACTGTACTTGGTGTCCTCGGTTTATCCGCCCTGATCGTCGCTTCTTACAAAATGAAATACTCATGGACCCCGACGCACAGCGTTATCTTATCAGCGGCTTTAAGCCAGCTTTGCATGGACATTACAGTGCTGGCTTCACTGCCAAATTTGTTGGATATTTGTAAATTCAAAACGCAGAGTGGAATCAAACTTTACATCGCCGTCATGTTCACGAATGCCGCCAATGCTCTTTTACACACAACAATCTTCTCCACTGACACCTGTATGAAAATACGATGGCCGTTCTTCTATACGCGGATGGTATGTTCTTGGA
Source organism: Hemicentrotus pulcherrimus (assembly GCA_003118195.1). Classification (NCBI taxonomy): domain Eukaryota; kingdom Metazoa; phylum Echinodermata; class Echinoidea; order Camarodonta; family Strongylocentrotidae; genus Hemicentrotus; species Hemicentrotus pulcherrimus. The sequence goes on along the minus strand of BEXV01000294.1, from coordinate 39,256 downwards.
AAACTAACAGCGTGCTGGCACTCACCTGGATCGTAAGTTTGATAATTGGATGTAGCATGCTGCTGTGGATTAACTTCCCGCCAGATTTAGATGATGTGAACTGCCTGGTATACAGCGGTACATTCATCGAGAACAAAGAATCACTTATCATCTTCACGAACGTGATTTTGATATATTTGATAGTCGTCAATGTGGTGGAAGAAATCATTGTGATTATGACAGCAAGAAAGCAAGCCATGCAGATCAGAGACCAAACCCGATCGGTAGAGCGAGCGATAGAGCGAACACGTGCTAATACGGAGGAATCTAACGAAGATGTAGAACAACCGCACGCGGCGTCGCGAATGCGCAGACGCATACAGGAACACGTGGGACCATTAACTCTCCGAACCATTGTTTCATTTGTCTTTGGTCTGTGGTCTATGATCATCTCTTGGAGTGTTTTAATAGCCATGTTTAATCTATTCGTTTTGCATGGGTCGGATTACATCTACCATGTTGTCTTGACATTCATAATAACGTTCAATTTGTCTGGATTTGGTTTGATTGTCTGTACTTATAAAATGTCGGACTATAAAGTGGTCTTTAAGAAAGCTAGAGCTGGTTTCATGATCGTCATGAACAGTTACTGGCTATTGTTTACTATGCGTCAAAAGAAGAAGTGATCTCTTCTTTTTCGTTGGGTCTGCCAAGGTCAATGTTATTTCAAGAATTCCATTAGTAAGATTACTGCGTGATTAAACATGCAGTCGTGCACGAGTCCGCAAGTGGTTTCGTAAAAAAAAAAAACAATGAGAAGGGTCTTATGCTGAACACTTCGTGGTTAGAGTTTTAGAAGACATTTGGTCTCATGGAAGTTTTGTGAACTTGGACACATTTTTTATAGCCGAGCATCTATGTCTTGATCGTTGGATGAACGGCAGTGTGACTTGCATTCATAAAACGATCATTAAGTATCGAGAAAATAAACAATCGGGGGACATGGCAGTGCAGTGTGTACAAAATAGTGGAACATTGAAATAAAATAGGTTGTGGCAATCGTGATATTTCGTTGTATTTATTTATTGATTAATTGATTTATAGGACAAAATCTTATTGACTTTAATATCGGTGTCTTAACATGCTTAAATTCAAACTGTCCTAACTTGCTTAGTATCAAATGTTCATGATTACTAAGCTATTACAATCCCAATTTGTTACAGATTCAGAGTTACTCTGTCATATACTACAGTCACACCCACAATCCGACTTCAAAAAGTTATTCTTTGCTTTTATGGGTAATGTAATTTTATGTTTGGTGTCGGTCTGGTTCATGTGACAGGGGTATAAGAGGGTTATAAAAGGAAATGTAGGCAGTCGTTATTGGAACAATGTACAAAATGTTATCATACAACTGCTACGGCCCGTAAATAATGGGAGGGTTGGGGTGCGTGCCTCACGAGGTCCGTTAACATTTAAAAAGACAACCTGATTCTGCCATCAAAGGAAGAGTATGCTTAGTCTGATATAGGTAAATGAAACGTAGGTAGGACACAGTTATTAGTGAAACCGTTTTGGTGTTCATAATTGTACCTACAACTTGATTTTCAGACAGAAAAAATGCAAAAACGTCCCTACCCTAGTAGGAGGTTCCCCCCTCTTCGAGCCCTCGAAAGGGTCCACCTCGTTATTTATGCACCCTCACTAAAATGCTAGCTATGGGCCTGTTGGTGTTAATTTGTATTTTTGTAGTAATTGTCGAAAATTTTCATATAATGAAACAATATTGACAACATAACTATGTACACTCTGTTGAAATGAGCAAAGTTTAAGATCAAGGGGGCTTTATAAGATGTCTTTATAATTATTTTGCAAATGTGCTTTATTTGTGTATGAATACATCTCGAGATGGTGATAATAAATGTTGAAAAGTCAGAAATAATTCATCCTTACAAAAACGGCTTAGTATTTTGTAAAAGAGTGTCACAATAAATATCCATGTACTGGTATAAAAATAAATATATAGGGCACATGACTTGTGCCCAATTAACAAGTTTTTTGGGGGAAAAAGATGGAGAGAGAGAGAGAGAAAAGAGAAGGAAAGGAAAGGGAAAGTGAGTGAGTGGCATAGAGAGGGAGAGAGAGAGTGGTGAAAGAAAGAGCGGTGAAAGAGAGAGGGGAGGAAGAGGTATGGACAAAAGAGAGAGAGAGAGATAAAGCGGATTTGTGAAAGAAAGATAGAGAGAGCGGGCAAAACATAATAAAAGGGAGGGAGAGAGGGGGAGGGACAGACAGAGAGAGGGGGAGAGAGAGAGAGAGAGAGAGAGGGGGGGACGGAAGGGGGTTAAAATAAATGTGGGAAGATAACATTCCGCCCTCCACCTGTATATTAATTTCTGAATACGCCACGGCGTTAGTACACACTACGCCATTGGGTCAACCTTATCAATCATGCCAAAAGAAAGTTCAATTTGGTCCTTAGGTTTCCACTGTTCTTTAAGATGATACAAAACCACTACTTAAGGGAAATCCAACCGTGATAGCAAACTACTCTGGAGAAAACCAGAAAAATCAGAGTTTGAATGAAATCGGGGAAAAATATTAGTAAATTACGATTTTTTTTGAAAATTGTCATTACTATACGTCTCAAACTATAGTAATTACAATCTTCAAAATAGGCCAAATCGGTAATGTCTCTGTGATTTAGTTGCAGACAACTTTCCCATTCGTTTCAACACTAAAGAATGACTTAAATGTAATTTACAAAAATTGTATGACGTAGGAGGGTCCTTCTGTTTAGAGGACCTATAATTATTTGATATCCAATTTATATTTTGAGTAGTGCTCCAAGGGATAAGGGAGAAGTTACCCGCGACTACGTCACAATCATCTGACCAATCTGCCAATTTGAGAATCCCATAGACTTAGTGATCTTAAATTTCAAACATTCATTTAAAACTGTTTTATTATTTCCGATTTATTTCAAACGCCATTCTGTTTACTTTATTGTTATGCTTTGATACAAGTTTACAGTTATTGGAAGGGTAGGATTGCCCTTTAGTGATCCTGGGACAATATCAATAGCCATGTCCATCACTGAATTCGCGAGCATTACATGCACAGTTTGTATGTAATCCAAATATAATTTCTATATGCGATGCAACGGGCTCTTTAGATTGCCGTATAGTTTGTTTCATCATATTCTTTTTCATTCGTGTTCGAACTTGATGAAAAAACATACACAAACAATATCATTTATGAAAATGGTCGTGTAGTGATGAGCTGTTGTTCACTACATGTCTCAAGCTCTTCTCATCTTCATAAGAAATTGACAGCCACTTTCCCGTCTACGGTAATTAAAAGTCTATTGCTGAGTTTGGAGTGCTTTCTGTAGAATAATTGTGTTAAGTTAATGTTACAACTCTACAGTGATCCCTGAACCTCTCTATCATAAGTTTTTTTAATTCATGATCTTCTCTTAATCAGTTATTCTTTTGGTCCAAGTCAGAAGAAATGCTTGATTGATAAAATTAACCTCCAATGAACTAAAGAGATTATTGATATTTACAAAGCAAACAAATTAAAAAGGATTGCTTGTACTGGGTACTTCTAAAATCTACAAGATTCTTATAAACACCCCCCAACAATCCTTATTATAAAATGTATGATTTGTTATGCATCGTTTACAGATGGGTGTTCTGATAATGATTTGTGAAATCAAATACTAATATTAAAGGACAAAAAGCATGACAGGCGTAAATGTCAATAACATTGAGATTTTCTTTTGAAGAAGCTAACATCAGATTTCAATTCAAAGGCCAGACATTAATTTTGTACAAAGAGATGAGAGAGGGGAGGGGGAAATCCATCTGATATCGAACATCGTACCCAAACATTGTCATGACATAAGTAGTTCGCGACTTACACCTTCGATCTCAAGTAGTATAGATATTACTTAATGGAACTGATCCACCAGGCACTCGAGCGGGTTGCGTGAAATAGTGTCCGGGATGCATCAAACCCACTTTTGTTTCTGATAAATAAGGAACCTGACATGATGTTCTTTTAATACTCGAATTCTTTGATGAATTATTGTTAGACTTTATTTTAACCTCTGACTAGGCTAGAACCTTGATTTTGTAGTATTATACTTATCAATACAGTTAAAGCTCAGCTTGAACTTGTACAAATGAAGTGGCTAATAGTGATTTCAACCAAATAATTGACTGTCGCATACATTTTAAAAGGAAGAACTTGCACGAAAAGGGACAACAATTATTCTAGACGGACTGTATATACCCTAATGCGTAAGATAGCTTTCAAAATCATTTGGTGGACGCGGGGGTGGACGGTGATCATAAGAGGGCTATCCATTAATTTCTATCTTAAAATCGATGACATGCAGGTGTGGATTGAGAAGTTTATAGGAGCATGATTATTTTGAAGAAGGGTTAGCAAAGCATGCATCTAAACTCTTGAAAGCACAACATAAATAGCACATTTCGATCAGCGTGGTGCATACATAGCAGGAATTAATAACTAAACGTGGTCTGGTTTGTTTGTGTTTATGACCCCAACTGTTATGCTATTGGTCCATTGTCATTCTAGTCACGCTCAAGATCACATCGATGCTGTTTCTTCAAGTTTACCTTTTCTGGATTTGTCCTCAAGGAAGGGCAGATTAAGCTGAATTTATCGGGCTATTCGTGTGCTTATGCAATATTCTTTTTCATCTAGAAAATGTATTGATTCATTGATGACAAGTTGAACATGCTTCGGACTGGTATGGAAATAGTAGGAAGTGACAGCATCCGGATTTCACTGGAAAATACGATAATCCGCCAATAGGAAAGTTCGTCGGATTTTCCGCTGTCATCCTATTTTTTTTTAATTGATACGAGCTCATTTGATTTATGCTGTGAGGACACACATAAGGTGTAACATACTCTAACTTTACGCAAACTAATGAAGTAGCACTTCGTCGACATATAAAAATTGATCTTGAATTGTGTTGCGACAGGGTTTCCACAACTGTAAAAAAAGAAAGAAAAACAAAAGACCATAATATATTGATGAGGTCAGCATTGCATTTTAAATGGGTAGTTCCTCATATCAAATCGAATCTTTGATCATACACAGCACAATGGGAAGTTTGAGCCTTGCTTTTGATGGTACATCTCCTTCGGTTGTCCCGATTGCACCGATGCCTTTCCCGAAGTGGTCCATACACTTAATTCAATCTATGTTGGGGACAATGACAGCGCTTAATTTCATTGGCTATGGTATAATCGTTTTCGGCAGCATCAAGTTCAAGTCGGAGCTGACACCAAGTCAGATGATCACCCTGTCTCTAGGTCTCAGTCAGATCGCACTCGACGTGATCATGTTGGTGTGCCTTCCATATGTCCTCAACGTATGCAGACTGGAAACGCGTGGAGAAATCATCTGCAGACTGGTGTTTCTGGTAGGCTTCGGTTCCAATGTGTCTGTGCACACAGTCATCCATTCTTTGGACCTGTGCGTCAAGATCCGCAAACCATTTGCATACATCCGTAAAATGACTGAGAAGCGAGCATTAATTCTTGTCGTTTTTTCTTGGATGATATCTCCTTGTATTGGAGCCACTATGGTTCCATTCATTCACTTCGACTTGGATATTACCAAAACGAAATGCCTCATAAATAGCTTAGAGGTTCTGTACAAAATACCTTTCCTATTTTTAGTGAATAGCATCATCGTCATATTGCTTCTCCTGGTATTGGTCCCCGCCATATTGGTAGTCAGCACTGCCCGAAATCAAGCCCGAAAAATACGACAACAAGAGGATATGCTTCATGGAGTCCACAAGAGAAATGGAACACTAACAGCTCGTGATGTCGACATTCGCCGACTGAATCGCTTGATCGCTCAATGGAAACGTCTAATCAAGTCGCGCCCGACGTCCGGAAAGGCCACCAGGGACTTCCTTATTTTCGTTTCCAGTTTCATCGTCGCCTGGATAGCTTTGCTTGTCGGCGCTGATATCATAGTCCTAAGCGATGACGTCCACATCCACAAGATGAATGTCTTTACAGGACTAGTCATGTTGGTCTACAACCAATGCGCTTTAGGCATCTTGATTTATACACTTCGGCAACCCGATTGTAGGAAAACAAGACAACTTTTAAAGAAGAGCATTTATACATTGTTAAAACGTCTCCGTAATGTTTTCAAAGAGTAACTAAAACATAATATTTATTCATACACTGCAATGAACCCTGAATCAAGCAATAGTCGGTAATAAAGCATAGACAGATCAAAGGGAGAAATGGTCACCCGATA
>BEXV01000294.1:17477-30621 GCA_003118195.1 Hemicentrotus pulcherrimus | reverse complement strand
AAAGCAAGAAACAAAAAAAAAAAAAAAAAAACACGGCCATGAAAAAAGCAATCAAACAATTTTAACACCACCAACGTCGACGACGACAACATAAAAAAAAAAAAAAAATCGATAGATTGATTAATTGATTTTTATTCGACAAGCTTCCAACATACAACATACAATAATAACAGACCAAAAATAAGTCAACTTGAACAGGATAACCCACGAGAGCTCGAGAGCTTATTTCCAGTGGGGTCCCTTACAGACATGTATAAAATTTATAAGTTAAAACAGTAATATTTACAGACAGATAAGAAAATAAGAGAATTACTTATGAAAGATAATAATAATAAAAACAACATTAAACTGATGATAGAAATGATAGTACAAAAAGAAAGAAAAAAGAAGGAGAAGAAGATAAAGAGGAGGAGGAAGAAAAGAAAAATAATGATGAATTTGTAAATTTCTATAATGTACGAAAACATAAGTATATACAAAATGAAAAAGTATGAACCCGCAGAAGAATACAAATTTCAGTCATATAACATGTCATTCACTTCTCTTGTTTGACTGTCAAATATTAGGTATTCCTTTAATTTCCTTTTAAAGTGACCATAGTTTTTGTATTTCCTTTACACCATTGGGCAGGGAATTCCAATGTTTAATGGCATTGTAATAAAACGAATTTCCAATACGACCTACTCTTTCTGTTAAGTTGAATCGACTATTTCTCGTATTATAATCATGTACATAAGTAACAAGATCGAAGTTGGATCAAATATAATGATTCGACCTAGTATGATATATTTTATGCACGTGATGCAATACTAGTTGTTTTGATCGTTGGTCGACTTCAAGAAAACCAGCTTTAGAAAGTTCACTGTAGCCAACATGAGTTCTTGGACCAGAACAGTTGATAAATCTCACCATTTTGTTCTAGTACAATCTTCAACTTCTTTTGCTCTGACTTGTTTATGTATCTATACCATGCAGGGTTAGTATAGTTAAATAAACATTGAATAAGAGCAAAATAAAGTGTACGTCTTGCTTTTAAATCCATACAACAAGGCTTTGATATCTGCACAACAATTTGCTTTTTTGCAACTATACTAAAGATGAAAATGAAATTGCACTAGCCAACTCAATGCCTTAATACTTCACAGACTCTTTTCTCTCGATTGCTTGATTATTGTGTGTCACTTTGAATTCTAATGACTTTTTAGAACTACTTTTAGAACAAAACAAAATGCTTTCTGTTTTTCCCAAGTGTAAAGAAAGCTTATTATCAGTCATCCAATCAACAAACGTAGACAGCTGTTCACCGAGCTTTTCCTCAATATTTTTAGGATCAGGATTTGAATAGAGTAGTACGCGTACAATCTGCGTACAATAATATTTTAAAGTCTTTTATACAAATACACATGTCATTTATATAACTTGAAAATAGAATTGGGCCTAAAATGCTTCCCTGAGGAACACTGCATGTTATAGGCATTAGTTTGGAACGAATTTCATGAATGGCCACTACTTGGTGTCGATTAGATAAGTATAGGATGCCCGGTGCCGGGTAGGATGTTAACCAATCTAAACTTGCCTTATTAAAACCCATTAGTTGTAACTTCTTCAACACGCACTAACAGCTACATGAAGCCCCCGGCCTCTGCATGGATTGCATTCGGAAAAGAAATCATCTCCCACTCACATTGATCAAATTCAGAGCTAGTCATCTAGCAGTGATCAAATCGAACTGATCAAATTTAATATTTGTATAGCGCCATCTGAGTTTCGCAGAGCACAAGCGCAAAAATTAAGAGTAGCAGATTACGTAATGCAGTGCACATGCAACAGTGCTACTAGCTAGCCAGCCTGGGATAAACTAGCCTATAATCTAGGCGNAAAACAAGTATTTTAGACTTATCATAAATTCCACAGCAAGAACAGGAAATCTCCCATGATAATAGAAAATATGAATGATTTGAATCAACATTTTATGCCTTTTAAAATAACTTTTACAAAATATTTTCAAAGATGCTACAGCTTTCCATAATTCTTAAGTCACACTTAGAGTTAAGTTCTACTTAGGATCTTTGTGAAACACCCCCAGAGCTAGTCATCTAGCAGTGATCAAATCGAACTGATCAAATTTAATATTTGTATAGCGCCATCTGAGTTTCGCAGAGCACAAGCGCAAAAATTAAGAGTAGCAGATTACGTAATGCAGTGCACATGCTACTAGCTAGCCAGCCTGGCATAAACCTATGCAGTCTCTCGATATCACAGCCCATGCAGTTCAAAATAGTTGACATGATCTCAGTTCTTAAAGATACCAAGATCAAGAAGAAATCAACTATTTGACACCCTTATTGCCCAGGTATACGAAAGTCATAAGGTAAGACTAAGGTTAAGAACTAAAAAGATTGGCTGACAAATATTAGTGATTAGGCCTAGATCTAGACCCTAGATCTAGATCTAGATTAGGCTAAATGGACAAAACAACTGTTTAAGTAGTGAATAGGGGCTATAAGTCTAAACAAAAATAGATTTGGCCCAGGGCCCGGCATGAATGATGCCTTGAATTTTGATGGTCATTGTCCCTTGTCAAAATCAAAATGGCAAGTCACAAGACACAAGTGACATTCAAAATAGATTTTTCTATATTAATTTAAGCTAGACTCAAGACTCTAGGCCTAGATCTAGACCTCTACACACAGTTTGCATTGCTTCAATTCAGGATGTAGATCTAGTTTATTTAGGACATCAATAAATATTTGATAAATATTAATCTAGACTAGATCTAGATAGATCCTATAGATTCTAGACTAGACTTAACTCCGGGAAGCTCCAACACCGGCGCCGGTGTTGGAGCTTCCCGGAGTTAGACTAGACTAGATCTAGATCTAGAGTCTATATCTTTTTATTTTGATACGAATAGAGTCTAGGCCTAGGCCTAGACTACTAATACTAGGGTGATCACACTGCCTGTGCAAACAGTCTGCCCTGCGAACACACACACACAACAGCTGTCAGTTGGTAGAAATAGCAATTTTTGTAAACGTATTTTTAAAAAACTAAACATTAGATCTATTTTAAAATTTGTATTTCACATATATTTCAAGCATACCTTTAACTACAATTTTGTGTAATTTCATTTTAGTATAAGTTATAGGCATGTGGGAAATAAATATGTTAATTATTGAATTACAATATTGTCTTTTCAGCCATGTATGACATGGCCCGCTGATCGCCCATTGACTTGCACTGCTATTCTGCGTGGTGAAAAAAATGCACCTCAATGTATAAAACTCGATCCCCTACAAAAATGCTATATCCTCATGTGTTTCACTCATTTAATCAATTTGTTATTTACACTCAAGATAGCCACAACTGTTTTTCTCTGAAATTCAGTCCTTGTGGAATGTTGTGGCCTGTTGAATGGTTTCTCAGAAAATCTTCATAAATCCTCAAATCTGACATTAAAATAAAAAAAAGTAGGGTCTATACTGTGATGTAGCTGAAAGTCTACAGATTCTTATCATTCGATCGGTTTTTCTGAATAATTTGTGAAACACATGAGGAAATAGCTGTGACGATGATCCAAGTAATTTCCATTGCCATATTGTATTGGCATTGTAAAAATATTAGGAATTTAAGGTAAATATTTGGTGTAAATATGATCTATGAATATACGATTTAAAAAATGCCCCCAAAATGAAAAGTTTGACTTTCCTAGTTTGCATAATGAGTGCGTGAATTTATAATTAGCTGAAATGATCTAATTTGCATATTTGATGAATATTCATGATTTTATTTTATTTCAAATGGAATATATTTCTATACCTGTCTGATATATATAGGTTTCACTGATGTATTATGTTTGGTTTTGATTTGATTACATATGCGTATATTAATTAGGCGGACTTAGTTATTTTCACAACTTTTTTATATCTGCAGATTCGCAAAAATGGCAACAATGACTTATTTTGTTGGCTTCTTTTTTCAAAACAGTAATAGATATATGAATTTTCTTTTTTGTATTTTTCACCACAAAGATGATATTTTAGTGTCTGATAATTTGATTCATTATTTGTGTCCAAGAAAATGATGAATTAAGTTGTCAATTTTGTCGAATTATGCCATTTTCAACAATTTGACCATTTCTGGCAGGTTTTTCGGTTATTTTGCGATATCAAAAAAATGGTATAAATCACAACGCATTGACAGATTTCAATTCTGTTTTTTTGTTTTTTGAAGCTTTCATAAAGCTTGGTCATTTGCAACCATCAAATAACGTGTGTTTGTTGTAATTTTTTTTGGTGTGCTATACCTACTAATACTGAATAGCTGTGAGCAACTAGACAGTAGATTTCTAGACTACGCTGGATATTTGTCTTTTATAATTTTATCCAACATAAAGCTATGGTCACAAATCTTAGCAGCGACCGACCGATCAGTAGCCTGCTCGGTCGCTGATGGAATTTAGGCATCGCCCAGCAATTAGGTCAGTGCTGGCCAGCGAACGCCCAGGCGCCGAGCGTATTTTGGGCGGCGAGTGAAAAGTGAGCAGGCACCGCCCAAATTTTAACTCCGCGCTAAAACTTCAGCGGCGACCGAGCGATGCCCTAAAAACGAGCAGTGCCTGGTTGGCTGCCGCTTGGTGGCCGGGCAGCCGCCGGGCAGAATTGGTTAAAAACTCGCTGCTCGGCCGCCGAGCAGGCTACTTTGGGGTAATGTGACCATAGCATTACTCAGATTCAGAAGCTTTAGAAGATTTATGAAATATTGACTGTTCAGTGTTTGCAAAGTTCTTCAAATTGCAGTTTTAACTTTTATTTTAAATTAAGTCTCAGGATACACAACCTGTCCGGACACACAACGTCTGGGTAATGGGTTAGGAGTGACACTGACTCTGATAAGTAATAGGATTAGATTAAGAAGAAGGTTTTTCTTGAACTTGTAGGTCATTTAGAACCAACAGATGGTGATTTCACATACTATTACTAATGCCATCATAGCCTGCTGCACAATAATTTCTAATAATAGATTTAACTTGGTATGTAAAGATTTTGCTCTAGGCTAGTTATAGACAGAAATATCCATCTGATTTGGGTCATTTCTTTAATAAAACTGACATTTGTTGACATTCCCCAATACAGATGGTAACCCAGAGATCTCGTACCGTGTGGGTAGATAGAGCCAGCGATGAACATCTTTTCGTTCACGACATTTTCTCCCCGATTTTCTTTATTTAGATCTAATTTTCTGATTTCTAAATCAGATGTAAATTAGGTAAGTATGTCATTTGTCCTAATTACAGTTATCAAAATTTGATAACTTAATATTAAAATCATAATTTACGGACTTACTTATATGAATTATCCAATTTGTATCTCAGAACTGTGAAACAGTACATGTACGTTCATGCACTCGAACATAGAGCTATATGACCCGGCGGCCGATTTATATTTCCAGGTCAACCTACCAAAACATAGCCAATGGCCAATCAGAGCACCTGTTTCGTGGGAGTTTGTTGGTCAAGCCGGGCTGACTCGTACGTAGCTACGGTCGCTATTGGACGTTCGAAAAGAAAAAAATGAATATTCATCAACTAAAACCAAGACGGATAGTGTTGACGATAAGACTTTCTCGGATCATTAATTTAGGTTCTAATTGAGCAAGCTATCGTAAGTCAAATAAGCTATATATATTTTATTTATAATTTTTATTATAATTCGAAGTCTATTGTAATATTGTAGCAGTTATGAGGATGTAAATAGTGAAAATCTTGTTGCATATTTCATTCATCACGGTCCTGCTGAATCGAACTTTTGGTTCCCTATCAGTCCCGATAGGCCATACTTCAGTCTCTATAATCGGAGGTCTAATGGAGCCAGACGTAGTCTCAGTGGAACAACTGACGATTAGAGAGGCTGAAGTTTTCAGTCTAGGCTGGTTGGTACTTTAGCCTAGGACTAGTTACTTAGATTTAAGGGATGAAAAACCATTCCTGTACCAGCACTTGTCCTTGTCATGGAGAGCCCTCTTCATTTTGTGACTAGCTAAACCATAAAGTCAGAAAAAGTGGCATTTAATACATTAAATTTTGCCTGTGGTGTTTGTTTGTTATTGTTTATTGTAGGACAAAATGACCCTGGGTATGTGCTGCCATCGTGAGAGGAAAAGTGCATTTGCAGTTGTAGCAATTTTTAGTAAGATTTCTCCATGGCTATAATTTGGATAAGTGTTTTTATTTGGTGGTAGTAAACAGAAATGATGATCAAATGAAACTTGTTGAACATTGTCTTGACTCTTTTTCCACTTGCATTAGTCTAAAGGTGCATGAGCAATTAGATCTATTTCTACATGTATGTCCTGTGACAGTATTCTAGTTCTCCTCACTCCAGCAAAGCATAGAGAGTCAATGCTAATGCGTATTGACCTCTAGCTCCGCACTATGTGTTAATAGGCAGCATTTGAATTCATGAAAAGTCAATAAACTCACAACACACAAATGCACACAATCATGCCAATGAGGCTGATCGGCAAGTTTGACATTAGAATCACAATTTGATTTTTAAAAAAATTATTAGTTCTAATAAAGTGAAAGTTGCAAAATTGTAATTACTGCTATTTAGGTGTCATCAATCGTCACTAAAGTAGTAATTTTGAGTGAAATTAGTTGAGTTTTGTAAAGTGATGTTTGAAATGTTGAGAATCAATAGCATAGCTTTTAATATACATCCAGGTTAGTAATGCACCTATGTCTGGTTCTCCTTATTTTCCTTCTCCTCCTTCTCCTCCTTCTCCTTCTCCTCCTTATTTTTCTTTTACTTTTCTTTTTCCTTTTTTCCTTGTTCATGTTTTTGTTCTTCTTTTTTGTTCTTCTTTTCTCCTCCTAAAACAATGGTTTTAGCTAGGGGAATCAAGCCCCCCCCCCCATCCAAATTTGTCTTGATGCTTATTTATGTAAACATTCATGGACAGTAACATGATATCAATTAAGAGCCCTTAGTCTTTGTCAGACTTGTATGATTTCCTGACCCTCAATCAGCGGTATAATGATGTGAGTTACATGTACACATGATTGCTCGATACACATACATGTACAGTGTATGTAAATTCACAGGTGTTGTCTTCAGACAAGATTGTAGTCTGTACCCCCCCCCTCCCTCCTCCCTCCACCCCAAGCTGAAATCTTCTCTGAAACTTGATATTTGGCATACTGGTACCACCGTATTTGTCACCTGCACCATTTCATTTGTATGATGCGTCCTCTTTCCAAAGATACTTTGATTTTGTTTCAATAGGCACTTTGCACAAGTCTTTAGAGATAACCAGAATACCTCACTTGTTTTAATGTCTATGCATGGTCCATGGTCTATGTATATGTTGAAGTCACAACTTTTGGTAATATAATTATTTAATCATTTTGTTGTCAGAGATTTGTCAGACCTGCCCCAAGCACTCCTCCTTTTCTCACTGGGAGATCCTGTATCCTCTCCTGGGTTGGATTACATTAAGACATAACTTAAGTAATCTTATGGATGGATTAAACAATTTTGTATATGTGAAATGACGAGATCTTTTCTGCTCTGATATTGTTTGCTTAATTGTTCATATGTTCATGTTATTGTACTATGTATCTTGTATTATTGTTATACTGGTGGAAAGCATATTTCCACATTGTGGACGAATAAAATCAATCAATCAATCAATCAATCATGTTGTATACACATATTTTACTAATTAAAATCTTTACCTGTTTCTCTCTAGGGCCCCTGGTTTATTACCTACACGTACATCTACCCGCTATAAATAATATCTCTTTTTGATTGAATCCAGATGGCATATATTCATTGCTATATCTAGCAAGCCTCTTGCAAGCTTTTGAGTTTTCAAGGAAAACTTTTCTTTCAGACGTATGCATAAGATACATGTAAGTAAAAAGGTCTTTTGACCAGCACCTTTACAGATGCACCTTATATTTAAGTTAGAATGAGTATATTCATTTTAGCTCTGTCTCTAGTAAACATGACCAGATAAGAATCACAAGAGTCCTTTGACCTTGAGACAAGACAATTACATACTTTGCCATTACACCAAAAGGATAATTCTTTCTTCTTTTGTAGCTAGAGTCCCATTTTACCTCTGTATATGCACTTAGCTTCAATACCTCTACAGCTAGACTATTTGCACAGCAGCTGCCCATTGTCTGTCAATCAAAACCCTGGCAAACAGTTTCCTGCCCTCCCATTGGCCAATTGTTCATGTGTGGGCTGTTCTTCAGGAAGTGTAAACAGATGGAGCTGAGTTCCTCCCCCTTCCCTGACTGGAACACATGTGCTTGGCAACTTCATTCATTGCAGCACACATCAGAATATTGGTGTATGCTCTGTATAGGCATATTCATCGTTATGTGGACTGGATGAGTTTTTATAGCGGAAGAACGCATTAAAATAGAGCTTCTCCTTGATGTGTCACTCATCAGGTTTCATATTCTTCTCTTCTTGGAAGCTGGAAAACAATACTGCAAAACAGCATTTGTTATGGACATATTGAGCATACCTTCTTTGACTTGGATAATTATGAGATTAAGTATACAGCTGTGGCTGTATGTTGTGGACAGCACTGCATATTAAACATTGCTGGAACAGGAATTATGATAGATTTTTGATGATTGAGCAATCTGATTATTAGCCAGATGTCTTTGTGGAGTTCTGCTTGATGTTCCACATGAGTGCCCCAAAATGGTCCTATGACCTTGGGAAATGCAGGCCTTTGCAACGAGCTTGATTACTTTGTGTGCTCTAGTCTACTATTTGCCTATTTGCGTTGACCGTTTGTCTGATCAAAGTAGGAATATCCTGTATATAGGGGGTTTGGGGGTGAAGGTCATGAGAGCCGAGGGGTCAAGAAGCTTACAATTAACTTGTGCCCTAACGTTCGGTACTGCTACTCGCCTGGTCATACAATGTACATGTACAGTGTTTCAGTGTAAAATGCACACGTCATCCTTTTGCTGAAATGCTGAAGAAATGGTAAAACCTACATTTGATATTGGATTATTGTTGCAGATATCAAAACTAGAAAGTAAGCTTACAGTATATCTAATTAATGACTTTTCAACCCAGGATCAATCAAGAAATGTTTCAACACCTAGCTGCACTAGAATGTTCTCCCGCTCCATGCTACCTGGCCATGATACTTGTAGACACCATGAAAGCTTTTAAGATTTCAGCAACAACCTTAAATCTGCTACATTATTATGAGCTCTACTCAGTGATAGATGACAGCTAGGTTTTGATTATATTTACCATTGGTAAGGACATTACACTTACAGACCCTAAAGGGAAATCAAGTTGTGAATGGATTTGTGTTCCCTAAACACCCTCGAACCAGTGTAGAGGAAATGAAATGCAATTTGTTGAAGTGAACCCCATCTCATTTCTGTGTTTGATACTTGAGTAATCATAGTTTTTGTTGCGCCACAGCACTCTCATGCAAACTTATTTCAAGAGATTTTTTGTGTGAGCTTCTCCCCAAACAGGAGGTTTTTAAACCCCAACTTTTTGCAATTAATCAAGACAGATTCGATTTTTTGATGCCGCTTTATTTTTGATGCCGCTTTATTGGAATTAAAATAATGAGGAATTATTCAGATCGTGATTCGCTGGAATAGATCAAGAGCGAGAGAAAAATGGATGGACATAAGAAAGAGAAAAGGCGCTATTCGAGCTATGAATCGAGGAGTCTCAATACTGAGGTAAGACTGTAAATTCATGAAAAGTCCAAATCTGAAACATTCATTTAAATTTATGCTTACATGTACTTTTTGAATGAAGTTGATCATCAAGTGTAAATATGTGAAATTGCTGTATGTGTGATGCGTGTCAGATTTCTTGGGTTTGTCTTTGCCAAGTAGAATGCTAATGAGCAAACAATAGAAGTGTGCACAAATAACTCTTACCAATAGAGACTTACATACTGCTATGACTCTAATGAGGCATGTCTAAATGGATGCCATAGGTGAATGAAAGGTGATTTTGAGTTTTGTTCAGAAGACCCTTCTACAATGTTATCCTCACCACCTATTCAGCATTTCGTTAAGAAATTGATTTGCTTCAATTTCAGTGTACTATATATTTGTCCAGTGACCAGTGTATGTACAACATAGATTTTTGTTTTGCTCCCTTGTATAATAAAGGCTCAGACAAAGTTTACAAAGATAAGAAATATGAAACCAAACATAGATAGATACAGTGTGAATAACAATAACATACTTTGCTTTATGTAACTAGCTTTAATCACATACACACTATGATAGGCTGCCTGGGTTTAGTAAAGGTTAACTGAATTACGATAGTCTGTCTACAGACGGTCCTCCCAGTATTCCAGCTTTGTCTGTGAATGGTTACGTTACACAATCCATTCAATTGCATTATTCAATTTACCATGCCTTCATGTGGTATGGTAGTCTATTGATTTTATGAACCCAAGTATAGCAGAGAGATTAAGAAAGTGTTGATAAGGAAATAGAGAAATTAATAAAAATAGTATATTCAAAACAACAGAAACATAAATGTATGCTGAATTCACAGACGCATGGCTCTTAATTAGCCCAACCCTTTGTAAAACCTTGTCCAGTGAGTTTTACTGTACCTGAGATGTATCAGTTGATAAATCTATATCCTTATATTTTCAAAACTTTAGTTATACAGAGTTTTGCATTATATGAGCATAATGTGCAACACATAATGAAAACTGTTGGACATTTTTTCTTGGAAATTGCGTGTGCATACGTGTATATCGCTACAACACGTAAACTACTACTACGAAATATGAAATTGTTGCATCGATTCGACCATGGGGCGAGTCGCATTCGAAAGGGGAGAATTTCTGCTATTTTGTAGTGTAAAAATTATTTCTGTTATTATTTTGTGGAGTAAAAATTATTTCTGGGGACCTTTTAACCTCTCTGCCTTTTGTTCTTGAATGTTGTTATGCAGTCATTCTCTGAGACAGAAGTCTATGGCAGATGCCCCAATTTTGTGTTGATAAGTGTGCACGGTCATGCTCAAATGGCTATAACATCTGAATGCACTAACGTATCAAATTGGGGCGAGCGGATCTGGAGACTTTAAATCTTAAGCTAAAAGCTGATGTCAAAATCATTGTCATTGGTCCAATAATCTTTCTGCCTTTTTGTTTCAAAAGTTATCACCAATTGACGAAAAGCTCTGATAAATCGAAAACTAGCCATGAGGTAATGGGAGATTCTATTATTAGTTTTGAGGGGTAGCAGCATATAGCCCGTCAATCCTGCATAAGGAGACGACAGTCCTTGCGATCAGCCAATATTCAAGACCGAAATCATTGGAAAAGTGTCTGATTTCTTTAATTTTGAAGCATTATGTTTTAAGTTTCATTAATTCATACTAATTAATAGTTTAATACTCATAAATAAGAGATAGAAAGGAAAATATAGAGCTTTTTCTTTGCATGTTCCGCAGTCAATCATGTTTTCATTCTCATGTCGCGTATATGTCGATCGCGAAATGTGTACCTATCGTACACTAAAAGGACTCAATGCAGGAATTATGACTGTGGGTGCATGGTGTGAATTGATGTGTAAATATGTACTTGTAATGCTTGTGAGTGAAGTGATTGTAAGCCTGTAAACATGTGCAATATATAAATTCAATATATACCCAAGATATTGTGTGTGGTAGCCGAGGCAGTCCAACTACTGCTCACTGAACTGCTGTAGCATGATGAACTAAACAAAATGTCCAGGTGAATCCAATGGACGCGTTAGTGATTTTTATCCAAATCGGGCCAAAAGTTTTAATTATGGATAAAAGCTTTGATCCAATGGAATGGTTGAATTTTCCTGTTTTTATCAATATAATTTACTCATTATGTATTCATAAACATTATGTTGAGAACACTTTTACCTGTATGAATTTTTTTAGTACTTCTGCATTGTGTCTGGAAAAATGATGTCAGAACTCAAAAGTAGAAAAGGGGTATTCATTTCATGCATTAAGATATTGGCAAGGCCATTGAAATCTATATATCTTTCCCATTGCTGCACTTTGTTGTCCAATTGACTAAGTGCCTTTAAATACTGCACAATTATCACATTTTTTAGGGTGGTTTATTGCATTGCCCATTTTTTAAGATTGATTATCTTAAATATGATTGAGAAAAAACATGATTACCTGTGATATGATGATGGATGAAGTTGAACCTTGGAATATATGGACCTTGAATTTTTCCTCTGAATGCCTGACCATTGAATGACCAAAGTTTCTTTCTGGAGGATGCAGTGTGTTCATAACTAAGGGTACTTATGCTCAACTTTTCTGGCCAGAATCAGGCATCTGTTACGTGTTTAGTTCAAAACACGGTTATGTCCTTTCTCATTTTGGTAGAATCACCGAAAACGGCGATTCTGCAAAATCAGCAATTCTGGGGAAGCATAAACGCACAATCATTTGTAAACGTGTTTAAATGTGGTCAACGTAGCATGCGCAGTGCAGGTTTGCACTTCCTTTCTCTGGCTCCTCCAGGCATGATTCTGGCTCTGAGCCAGAATCATGCCTGGAGGAGCCAGAGAAGTGAGCATAAACAGTACATCGTGAAACTGCGATTACGATGAGCGTTTACAATGAGCGTTTCAAATTGCTCATTCTTCCTTCAAAATCAAGCATAAACGCACCCTAAGAGGAGTGAGAGAAATGTTGTGGATTGGCATCTTCATTGGTTTGCATTCATGATAACGATTATATGATCGTGGCATTTAGACTTCTCAGATATCAGTTATGACATTTGCAATATCATACCTGTGGTGAAATTTGATCCTTTAGTATTGTGGGCAGGCAGTTTATTCATTTGAGTCAAACTGATCAGAATATGAGTGTGGCAGCAAATTTACATTATGGTAAAGATATTTTTCCTTTGGTTGGTAAGTGCAAGATTTCAAAAGGAAACAAAAGTTAGTTAAAGGCTGCATTGAAACGGTCTAATATAAACTGGACAACACAAGGGGGAGGTGCATGTACATGTAGTTCTATTGCAAATACAATTTAAATAATTCAAAGGTTTAAATGACAGTAGAGATTTTGATGGGAGGGATGAAGAGACAGGGAGAGAGAGAGAGAGA
>BEXV01000293.1:267954-281696 GCA_003118195.1 Hemicentrotus pulcherrimus | reverse complement strand
ATTTTAATGTATCCAGTTTTGTTAAGAATGATTTGTACAAAAGAGAAAATGATAAAAATATCTTTTAAAACAAAACGATGCGGGGTTCTGAGAAAGCCGCAGCCCCTCCCAAAATTTTGAAGCGAATAAATTTGGGTGACCCATCTAATATTCTTATCTATGTACACGCCCTCTTTGTTTAGGTATGTAGACATGTATTTGCCAGCATTTTAGCTGGCCAGTTTTGTTTATACCGAAATAAGTGGAAACATAACCGGCATGCGTGGCGGAATTGTTCAATTCCGTTGAGTCGATGGTGTTTAATTTGAACATGAAAAGAGGGGATGTTAAAATAAGGGTGCGGTGTATAGGGAGAGTCATTAGGGACTTTTAGATTGAGTGGACGAGAACACGACGAACGCCGACTGATCATGCGTGTTAACGTACTTAACTGCCCATGTTGACCACAATTAGAAATCTTTTAGATTGCACTCAAAGATAAACATGCACGCAGGAAGTAGATGAACATCACGGACAAATAAAGAGGACAAAATTCCTCATTCAACCCTCAACAAAAGAACATCCCTTCACTGCTATTATGTCAAAATGTGTAGAACAGGTGAATATGCATGTGACACCTGTTCTACACATTTTTACATAATAGTAGGGAAGGGATGTTTCTTTGTCTACCTGATGAACTGTATATTTTATGCGCACTCGGCATACTAGTACCTTGAGCAAGTAAAGGCGCTATAAATATCAATATGTATGTATGTATGCACTAGATTTAGGAAAATTAATGTTGACACATTATCGATCGCCGACTGAGACGACGTAACGCATGCGCAGTGCCTTAAAATGACGTCACACGTTGCAGTCAAAGCTGTCGACGTGCAAATCTAAAAATCCCTATTCTAGCTTTCCAGGGACCGCAAACTAGTACTTTTTTTAACACGGAGTTTTATTGTTTAAGGGTAAGCTTAATAATGATAATTGGTGGGAGACGTTGTTGCATCAAAGTTTAAGTTGCAAGAATGAGATGTTTTTATACTTTGGACAATGATCAAGTAAAGTGTTGCGAATTTATGTGAAATAAATGCCGTATCTACGTGCAAGAAGTTCGGCAGGCTTTATCCCAAAATATCTTTTTTTAATTTTTTTTATTTATGACCACACTTATTACATAATAGAAACATGATAAATAAGGCAACGAGAGGTCCGAATATCCCTATATTCGTGTATAAAGGTCATTACCTAATATCTCACTTTTTATTCAATGAACATTTTTGTTCAATGAACGTGTCATATTTGCATGACATGTTCATTGAATAAAAATCTAGTGTTTTTGAATCTTTACTAGTGTGTTGATTACAATTAAATTGTTACCATTTTAAAAATGTCTTCTGCTCTTTTATTCTTGCTCGTTCGCTTAATTAAGAAAACAAATATGCCCATACGTGTGTACATATATAGCACCTGGCGAGAGCCAGAGTGATGCAAACTAAATAGTCTGTGAGGAATTTGGGATAAGAGGAAACTTTTCATTTCTTAGGAGAGTACCGTGACTATCAAAAAATCGACATAATGCTCCTTCAGAGAATTGTAGGCCTATTTCCATGCATTTTGAGACACGCTGGAAAATATCCTTACATCCTTCGTGGAAAACAGCAACCGCACTGGTGATGCATAAATTGTCCTGGGAGGGGGGGGGGGGTTGTTTTCCGGGGTAATTACCCAGGGGGTGAATGTCCTAGAACCAAATAATTATATGCATGTAGGCAAATATATAACAATTGTAAAACCGCTTTATGTTTTATGTGCTTGTAATTGGAAAGTTATTGTACCTTGGCACGAAGCCAATGGAAACAGAATTTGTATGTACAGCTGTATTACCATGGATCAATGAACATGAAATAAAATGAAATGAAAAAATATTGAAATCAATGTCAGATAATGATTCAATTAGAGTGAATTATGCAGAGTCTTATAGAAATCAGAAAAAGCATACACCAACAAAGCAACAATGAACTTGCAAGGTTATATCATGAATTAGATGTAGTCCATTTAATTGAATCATGTACATTATAACAAAAATTAGATAATAGAATTTGAAGACGTTGTAGGTCCCCTTCAAATTGTTACGATATAAATCACTATCAAGGAGATAATAATTGACTTTCATATAACTAAGCAACACTCTGCAACAATATAATACATAAAAACTCAATATATTCGTGTTGATCTACACCAACTACACATTTGTAATGGACGCTATAAAACTAGTCATATCGTTCATCACTCTTTAACGACGATTTATGTTTACATTATAATACTCAACATCCTATCTTGACATCTTTGAAAGTTTACTGTTCATATAAGGTTAAGTTTAAATGTATATTCCATTTACGGTATTTCTAGTTGATGTTCGTTATTAATGTAGCGTTAATGTGTAAACTTTGAGGATTTTAAATAGACAATATATATATATATACATACATATATATGTATGTATGTATATATACTTCTCCTGCTTAAAACAGATTAGCTAAATGATAAGGCAAGAATGTGGAAATGCTAGTCACATTTAACGGCGGCTATTTCGGTTGTCGGTCCTCTTGCTACAGTGCGTGATACATATTTATATAGGAGCGGGTCCAGGATTGCGTAAAGCGGGGAAGGGGTGATTTTAGTATTAGATATACAGTTGTTTGTTTTTTTGCTTTCCGGGAGACTAAAATTGGGATCTCGCCAGCCTTCTCGTGGTTTTGTTTTGTTAGGGAAGGTGGGTGAGGAACCCCCCCCCCAAAAAAAAAAAGAACAAATTGAAAATTAAGCGTGCGAATCGTCCACGATGAAAATAATTTCAAAGTCTAAGAATGATTACACTTGCTATTGGCTCAGAATGTGTGAGAGACAAACTTAGCTTCTGATTACGATTCATGCTGGGGCCTTATATTACAAACTCAACACTCAAATTAAAGCCGATAAATATGCCCTACCTTTTACTTTCTCTATAAAGCCTTAAGGTCTCAAAATGGAAAGAACAAAACAACAAAAAAAATCGAAAAGGCCCTTTTTTTTCTCTCAAGAGGGGGGGGGGGGCTATTCTGCTACCCTCTGGACCCGACTTTGATTAACACAGAGGAAAACATACCTCACCAAAATACAAGTGGGAGTATCTTTATGAATCATGAAAAATAAAAGCAATTCGTTTCTGAAATCAATGTCGTTGTTGTTTGCTTTTACCGCCTTAATATTTATATACCCGCCGGCCTGAAGACGACCAAGACAGTCAATAGTTATGAAGATCATGTCTCTACAGCACACATCTTAAACAGAATTTCGTTTACTACGATTCATTGGCAAATCAGATTAAAACAAGGTATCTTTTGCATTTTGTTAAGCACACTGAAATGGTGTTATTATATTGTGTGGATATCGAAATTGCATAATGCATCTGTAGCCTATCTAGGTAATGCAAGCACATTTAATACAGAGGTCCTTCATGAGTGCCTCGTTACGATTATTTCATTGACCTGTAACGAATAATTCTATTTCAATAGTCAGTTTTCTAATTCCATATATCCCCCATTGTTTCATATCGCATGCCATGATTTATGCAATTTGCATTCTGACTATTGAAAAACAATCGTATAACGTTTCAATATGATACATTGTTGCTACAGGATAAATTGAATTACACTTGAACACAAAATTGTTTTTTTTTTTGTTTTGTTGGTGGAACTTGTGTCAGAGACATCTTGATACTGAGGATAGCATGTAGGGGATCGCACGAGGAGGGCAGGAGGGAGGGGCGGTGAAATGGGCCCCTGCTTCCCGGCAAACGTTTATAGAGTATACCTGAACATGTTGACTACTGCATTGTAGAGGTTCCATAGGCTTAACACAGGGACCACCAGGCTCTCATAAGCAATTAGGCACGCATTGAGTATACAATCTATATGTCCATCACATCGGTAGTTCACCTTTTTCATTTTCTTTTCTTTGTTATCCCCCTTTTTCCTCCTTTTGTCTTTTTCAGGTTTGTACCCCAACCCAGCTACAGAATCCCGGAGCCGCCACTGCACTGATATCACAGTTATGGACAGCAAAATGGGGTTAAAATTGAACCCGGTGAATCAAATGTTATATATCTTATAGGTACACATTCTTAATTTTTCTCATAACATGCTCAAACATTGATCTTTACGAAAAATTGAGGCTTCACCATTTCATGCATAATCAATACAGAAATCAATCGTTTTGTTTCCAGTTATTATTGAAAGTCTGATTCGAAATATGATTTGTATTTTCTTTGATAAAAGTCAAGTTTAATATCCAGAAATTATCGATCAGTGATGCTAGTTGGCGATGAACTATTTGGCCGATGGTACGATCGTCTACATTTATGTACCCATATTTCATGTATTATTTCATATAGTCTGTCCTTTCTCTATTGACTCAATCTGCGAAGTTTCAAGTGAGTTGAGGAATTGAATCATAATGATTTTGTTTAAAGTTACGTGTCAACATCATCATCCTGTAAAAATTACTAAATCAATTTCCCCCCGATTGCTGATTCTTTTTGGCACGGAATTAAAGTAATATGATCAATTAAAGAGCTAATACGTAAATCAGCGGAACATTATTAGACTATTATACGTTATCCAGGTTAAACCATATACTTTCCCACTCGACAAAGGAATGAAAACTGCACACTTGAATCTTCGATTCAGAGCAGTTGCTAAAATGTAAGCCAGTCGATATAATGTCACTTTCTGAAACTGGGATTGATGAAGATTCTTCATGTAACATGCTTTCTATCGAGGGTTTAAACTTTGAAAGGACAGATCGCAATCAGTTTGGAGGAGTTGTTGCGTGCTATTTAAAAGAAAATATAGATTTTGTGAGAAGATATGATCTGGTAATTGATGATATTGTAGCAATGGGGGCTTGAAATTAAGCCAATAAATAAGTCTATTTTACTGTAAGGAATTATTTACAGAAAATCGGATAGTGGTTTTACCAACTTTTTGACAACTTGGAAAGTATTTCAGATCGTGTTCTTCCTTTTTCGGACAGAATTATATTAGCGGGGGACTTGAAATGTAAATATGCTTTAATACATCAAATCCTTTTCAAATAGCTGACTGAATTGTGTACTACTTGAGGATTTACTCAGCTTGTTCAAGCAAAGAGATACCTCTTTGGTTCAACAACCTAATCGCATGTACTCAAAACGGTACCTCGTGAATAAATCTAATGTGTATTTCCAACACAATCGGTCCATTGAAAACTGGAGTTCAATCACTTGGATTACACGACCATTCTTTGGTGTACTTGGTCACCAAATCACATCATCCAAAGTTAACGCCCAAAATCTCTTCTTTTAGAACGTTCGGGTCCTTGAACGAAAACGACTTTCAAAATGACCTTGCATCCATTGATTGGGATTCAGTCTTCTGTTTAAAAGACAATGTCGACAAATTATGGGAATTATTTATGTCGTTAATGCTTAAAGCTTAGTAACAAACACGCTCCGTACAATTTCTATGAGTAGAAAGATGAATGGTTCTCGCTGGATTAACAAATAAAGCTAAGCTACCGGAATCCAACTATCAATCTAATCTTCGGCAACCTGTTCAATATAACCAAACCATGAAGTTGCTACTGGGAAAAATGCACTTGCTTTCGAAACAAAGCGAACAATTTGAATAGAAAATTGAAAAGGTTTTATTATAGGACTAAGCTTACGGAAAACAGCAACGATTTTCGGAAAAGTTGGAAGGTGTTGAATGATTTACTTCCAAGCTAAAATTCTCAGGAAGAAAGGCATATTGTTGTTAAGCAAGAAGTAATTTCTGATAACAACATTATAGTTAGCAAATTGAATGCAATGTTTAGTTATGTCGGCAGCGATATAGCTTCTAGTTTAAACACAACGCATGATGATACGAATTTCTTTGAAACTTTGTCACAATCAGCTTTTTCTTTTAAATTTGGTAACATTGACTGAAAGAGTTACGTATTATTCATTGTAAAAAAGCAATTGGTTTGGATGATTTACATCCTCGATTATTAAAACTGGGAAATCCTTTCATATCACAGCCTTTAATATTCCTTTACACTGATTATGGCAGACCGGCCACTTTCCAAAAGACCTACAACTCGCTAAAATTATTCCAATCGCTAAAAGTAAACGATCAAATCAAATAACAAGATTCAGACCTACTTCGCTTTTGTCATCCGTTTCTAAAATATTGGGAAAAAAGCTGTTAATTCACAACTGTATCACTATTGAACAAACATCGTCTTTTGTCTGACCGCAATAGCCCATTATCTATTCTCAAACCCTGAACATTTTTTTTTAAACGCTCGTCATACTTTGCATGATCATAGTTTAAGAAATTACCACTACTTATTCAATCATCATTATCTTTGCAAGTTTTCAAAAATCAAACCCGACACTATCAGTCTCTTCTTTAAAAAAAAGTAAATATAATTATAATAGATTTCTATACTTTCAACGAAGACTGACTTGTGCTTGCTTGTGTTGTATCATTATCTTTTAGTCTCGTTAAACTATACATTGTGTGCTTATACCGTCTTTCTTTTGTGCATGTTAGTTTAATCTGGCGTTTTATTTTTAACCACACTTTTCTTTAAACTCTTCAGTCCGACTTGATTTAAAATCCTTTCCTGTGTGTCAAAATCTTGTTTGAGTTTATCGTATTATTGCAAGTACATCAATTCATGTGAACCTGTTTTGTTTGATAAATACAAATGTGATTCAAGCATTGGTTTTGTGGTTGTTTTATTTGTGTAACGACAAAATGTCTTATGATTATAAGCCATGTTATATCTTAAGGGTAATACAAAGTTTTGGTTTGGGGTCATGAATTTGGTTCAAAGGAACATATTGGAAGCATATTCAATCCTACAATATTCAGTGATCGTTGTCGCGGTTGAAATCGAGTCTAAAATTATGAAAATGTAAATACTAAAATATTTATGTTGTATAGTTTCCTCTTAAGGTCAAGATATTAATTAAGCTATAAAACAATTTTTCTTGACTAAAATCGAACGATAAGCTATTCTCGTTTGAAAATAATATATCACAACTATTCTGAGATGTTCATGGTCGCAGCTACCAATGTACCAAACGGCCGTAGGCGCTATTTCAAATTTATCGAAATTTACCGGGAGCACCGGTAAATTATTATATTC
Organism: Hemicentrotus pulcherrimus; assembly: GCA_003118195.1. Taxonomy (NCBI): domain Eukaryota; kingdom Metazoa; phylum Echinodermata; class Echinoidea; order Camarodonta; family Strongylocentrotidae; genus Hemicentrotus; species Hemicentrotus pulcherrimus. The sequence continues at coordinate 274,490 of BEXV01000293.1, read as the reverse complement.
AATTTTTCTCGAAAGCAGAAGTGTTTTAGGGGCTAATTTTGTTAGTGCTTATAATACATCCATAGGGGCATCCAAATATATCAAAATTGTAAAGAATCACCATTCAACCAATTTTTACAATTTCCCACAACTTTGTATTACCTTTAACCTAATAATTATCAGCTATGTTATCTTAGGGACGTTGCGCTTCAAACATTTCTTGTTTACGCACTGTACCTGCTATGTATTATATCTCGATGTAACCCACTGAATTTATTATCTGTAACAAATTATTTTACATGTTGAATAAAAAAACAAACATGCTCTTGCTTTATGTGGCTCATTTTAACCAAGCTTGTATTTTATGTAGGTCATCTTTTCGAACTGAAACGTGTTCTGTGTTAAAAACGTACCCAAAATATTAGTAGTAAATAATTGTGTATTATGTATTGTGTATAAAATTATGGTTTTAATTGTTGTTGTTAGTTTTTAACATGTACATGGTCACTTGCCTTCATGGCTCCCATGAAAATCAGGCCTTGCGGCACTAAAGGATATGAAAGAGGAATAACTAATGGATAAATTACTTAATACGCGCCTATATGTTTGACCGTATATCCACTTCTTGCTTAAACAGAAGCAGGTAAGATCTTTGAAAGTTTGTATACTAACGATGAAATTAATGTAAAAGTCTAAAAATGATTAAACTTACTATTGGCACAGTATGTACTAGAACAACCTGCATATTACGCTTCATGCATGAGCCTTATTACAAACTCAACTCTCAAAATGAAGCCGATCTATACACAGAGTTTCGCCAACCCGGGTCGAGTTGGACACAATATGGCGACCACTGCTTTGTTAGGCAAGCACAAAACAAAATAATATTCGCCATGTTGTGACCCACTGAAACCAAGTTGGCCAAACTCTGTGTATAGATGGCTCTGGGTCAGTCCATAAGGAGCTGCCCTCAACGAGACAATTCTTATAGGATTTTGCGGGGGTTTTTTTCTTGGTCATTATTTAATATTTGTTAAGTCCACTTATCTGTACACAAACTTGTTTCCCCCCTGGTGAAACTTTCAATCCCAAGATTTGTTTGATTTAGTAGGCCATGGTAGCCAGTGACGTACACAAGATAATTTCGAGTTCAGTGACCCCATCCTACTACATGCAAGTTTATGATATAATTTATTATTCAAATAAAAAATAATGCGGGATCTCTTTTATTACGGTGTCGTGTCCAAGTTTAAGTTAACTGGGTGTCTCGAACTTCACAGGGACTATACAACTGCTTTATACTAGTAATGCATTTGACGCACTCCCAATTTGACACGAAAGAATCGCACTCACTTCAATGTTCCACCTTGAAGTTTTACGGCTAATTAACAGAAGTTTTCAATCGATCAAACAAACATTTACGTGATCATATTATATGCAATTGAAATTGTACACAAACGTAATCACTGAAACGACAACGGAGAGTTCCGTAGGATGGTGAAAACTTTCAACAATAAAGTGCTAACAAACGGGAAAACAATTTAATATGGCACGCGTCTATATCAATGCATGGTCGAATCACAACATGGAGCAAACAAGCAAATAGAAACAATCCAGACACCGCTTGTTTCCATAGTACTGTATAACAAAAGGGTGACTCTCATAGCAAAGTTCAAACATTTCTCCAGTGGGAAATTGATGGGTAAATAGTCTGATCTATTCATGAAAGTAAACGGGTTTCAACGTTTTCTGCGATTGTTTTTTTTGTTTTGTCCTAGCCGCAGTCTGTATTGAAGTCTGTGCCCGTATACTTCATAAGGTTCATTGGTATATCCGTCAACGTTCTCAATTGTCCTCAAGTTTAGGATTATAGGCACCATGACATTAAATAGAACAGCCGAGCTGAATCTCAAAGGAAAATTTCGTTATGCATGTTGCAGTCCCGCGAGCTGTTCCCATTGCTTCCGATGCCTGAATCAGTTGTGCTGTTCTTTTTGGTCTTGGTCTTGCTTCCTTGGGAATTGTTCCTTGAGCGTTGCGAGACAGCGCCGTTCATGGTTGCCTCTTCCCCAACCACCTCACACCTATTTAGCGAACAAGCAGAAACACTGCGCGCCTGACTGGAGCAATCGCCACTGCCATCCCCGAAGTCCGTTGTCCTGATCTCTACCTCTTCACTCTTGGAGCACGGCAGTGAATCATCACAATCCATGGGTAACAGGGTATATCCGTTCTTGCCGTTTTTAGGTTGTTCGGTCCTCGAGATATCGCTGTTGCGTCTCCGCGTTACCACATCCGAGTCTCTCCTCAACTGAGCATCTTCCCTCAAGTTCGAGCTGCTGATATCCTGCACGCTACGCGAGGATTTCATGCCGGTAGTAGGTGTGGACGTAGAGGGCGCCATATAGGTTGACCCTAGAGGCGTCCGCAAGTAGCTTTTCCCTGGACTCTTCTTCATCTTATGCTTTTCGCTCAGACTTTCCGTATCCTCGACGGCTTCCTCTACGTCTTCACTCCTTGGCTTGAATCGCTTGTAAGAGGGATCCTGATCCACAAGCCAGTATGTTAGAAGTGATCCTTTTCCTTTCATGGTGACCATGCCTCTCTCTGGTACGACATAACCTCCGACCTCGTCTAAAATAGCTTTGCACTCGGCGCTGCAGTGGATTTTCAAGGCTGCGGGGAAATAATCGAGTTGAGCGTAAGTGGTTTAGTGACACAGGAAGGTATTACTTTGTTTGAATTCCGAAAATATGTAAAACAGACATGTATTAAAGGCAAGCTTTACTACTTCAGCCAGAAGGGATTAGGCCACTCAGGGAGCCAGCAAGGTCGCTGTGACAGGTGCCTATCTCATTAACTCAGCTCTCATTTAACATTAGAAAAAGAGGATCATGGGGGACCAACAGGCACCGATTGGGGAAGTTTTCTATATAGAGGGAGCAAGTAGCTACAAGTAGGACAGTGTGCCTTTAATGTTAAAAATGCAATAAGCAAACTTTTGAAATGCAGCACCTTATATTGTAACGCAAACTTGGACCTACACATATTATTTTTCATGTGCTGCCTTATGAGCATGGTATTGTCTGAGACATCATTATCAAAACATGGGTTTAAGGGTCTCCGCCAATCATTTCAAAATTAGGAGCATGATAAAGATGGAGCATATTATTGGCTTTCTTTAAGAGCCTATCCGATGAAAATTCGACTTGATATAAATGAAAAACTGAATGAATGTAGAATACAAATATAAAGGAGACGATGAGCCGTGGTTAATTAGTGCAAATATGCGTACTCCACATAAGATGATGTCATCAAGTCGATAGCAAGTTTTTAGGTCGACAACTTCTGATATTCAAAGCTTTGAATTTCGAGTTTTCAGAGAGATGATACTCCTCTGACAGACACTAAAAAGTAATGTAATTGTTTTATTGTAATCTATGGCTTATAAGCTGTCCGTTGATATATAACTCATCTATTTCGTTTTGTTAAAGTTCGGATAAGGTTTTTATTCAACGTAATTAGACGAAAGAGAAGGTTAAGTTCTTGTCAAGCTGAAGAAACAAAATTGTGACGGAAACTTTCACAACTGTTGCTGTTCCTTTATGAAATAAAATTTAGCAGTAATATAAGAAAGGAATATCTTTTAAAATGCCCCCATATAAAATTCAGAACCTTAGACTTGTTGATACTTCATAATTATTGTTAGTACCGTCCAAGATACGCATGTATGCAGCGCCTTTTAATACTGAGTGTATTTGTCAGTAAAATGTGTTACTTCATTGATGAGTCCGAAACCTCACAATATGCAGTCAACCTTTGGATACTACATAAACAGCCACTTTCACTAACTTCTAGACATTTCATTTCACAATGAAATTGCATTTTTTTTTTTTCGTAAACTAGAACTCAACGTTAACTTTTAGTAAAAGAAAAGGAAAAAACAAGTACTAAATTTATACAGACCTTCTCCATTCGATTCCATTCTGGATGATGTGTTGACGGTATCACCAAACAAGCAGTAGCGAGGCATTGTTAGACCCACCACACCAGTCACCACCGGGCCTGGGTTTAATTGTTTCCAGAGGAGGAAAGTAAGAAAGAAAGCAAGAAAAAGGGAAATTAATTTTAATTTACAGATTAGGAAATAAACGGTTTGCACGGAGTACTATTAATTTTCCCTTTGACTAGTTTTAAGAGGGAACATATTTGCGTACACAGTTTCTAATAAATGTACAGGGCACATTAAGGGGCGGTTTTAACCTCGAAAACAACCCGAAACATAATGTGTCCGCCCCAGTGGCGTACGCAGGATTTTTTTCAAGGGGGGGGTTAAAATCAAAAGGGGGGTGTTTTCCCAAAAAACATACATAAAACATACACATTAAAAAAACTCGAGGGGGGGGGGGTTCACCCCAAAACCACCCCCCTGCGTACGCGCCTGGTCCGCCCACCGAAGAACCGCTCCTGTAATTTATTATTCAGTGCATGCATTATGATATGAACATGGCATTAACGATACGTTTCTGGTAGCGTATATATAGCTTGAAGTGGTGTATTAAACTGGATTCTGTGCTCGGTACTTTGGTTTAACAAAGGGGTTTCCCCAATCAAACCAAGGTCAGTGGTCTTCGGTGTATAACAGAAGAGAAGAGCTCGATTGAAGATTCTTACATGTAGATGCAAATAGGACCTACAGGTAAGTGGCAAGGGATTTAGTTCGTGGTTTCATCCATCGACTAAGTATGGAATGCCAAGTGTCCATTTAAACATTGTTTTTGAATAATTTAATCTGTCACTAAATTAATATAAAATATAATAACATAATTAACAAACAACAATATACCTGATATAATCATGTTATCGTGGTTATTTAGAAACATATCAAATTATTCAAAAATATGTTCATATGGACACTTGGCATTCCATACTTAGTTGGTGGATTAAACCATGGATCTAAGTGGGTACGCTTTCGAGAATACGACCCAAAAGCATGTTTATAACGGATTTAAAAACCAACTCACCGGAATGAATGCCTACTCTCAACTTGAGCGTGTCGTCGGGGCGATGTCGGATTTTGAACTTCTGCACTTCGTCGATGAGATGGAGTGCCGTTGAGCCGATCTCGGCCGCGTGTCGATTATTGTTTCGAATCGGCAGCCCCGAGACAAGCATGTAGGCATCGCCGATGGTCTCGACTTTGTAAACGTTGTAGTAACTGATGATGTCATCGAATAGAGTGTAGAGGTCGTTGAGGAGATCAACCACCTGTTCAACGAGGGAATGGGATGGGGAAAGTCAGGTTGAAATTTGAAGTTGCAAGATGGTGAATATTTTTGTTTTTTTACTGGAAATGCAAAGCAAGATCACAATTACTTTCGTAAAGTCATCCTGTTAGGCAATTTTAATGGCCTTGGTTGTGACCTTTTGAAATGTGCGGAAATTACAATGGTGTAATCCGAACATGATTTCCATAGGGTATACAATAGGGCAGGGGTTCTCAAACTCTTTCATTAGGGACTTTTAGATTCGCATGAAGCCAATGGGGATTGCTACGATCGACGTCCTTGTAATAGACTGCCTTGAATGGACGTTACACGTATCAGTCCACGCAAATCTAAAAGTCCCTACTGACGGTCCAGTGACCCGTTTCACAAAGCCTTTTTTCAATGACCAGTGACACAAATCAGTGACAAATCCGCCAATCCGAAGCAAGGATTTCAGTAGCTTTTAACAGAGACTGTCATTGTGCGCTGATGAAAAGTTTTGTGAAACGGGGCCAGCTAGAAGTGATTTCTATGAAAGCTCTAAAGCTCGAAATGACACTTGTACACTAAAGACAATATTAGGCTTGGTTTTTTTTTCTATGGCTGATGCAAGAAGAAGTGTTACAGTTTTAAAATCCTAGCCGCCAACGCTAGCCGCCAGTGCGTCCACTTGTTTGATGAAGCTTTCTGAAAAAAAGAACACCCAATTTCCTGGAATTTTCTTTAAAATTTTAAAATGCATCTTACGTGGATTATTTATTCGGATGAATCGCTATGACGTTTGAATATTATATCACTTTATGTATATATACCGTATGAGTTTGAAAAAGTTAAAGAAAATTGTCATTTATTTTAAAAGTCATATATGACAAGTTTTGAAAGAGTGTGCTATCCCGAATCGTTATGTATCATTGTTGTGTGGTATATGCTCACGCTTGAATGAACAGGAGGCATTGAGTGCAAAAATCGACTTGCGCAAAAGTATTAAAGGCTCTCACGCGTAGAACGCACGATATATCCCTTGGGCGCTGCCATATTGTGTACGCACACATACCTACGTGTATTGTTTCTCGGACACTGCGCATTTACCCGCCTGGTTAGAATGCACGAACCTTACCCGAAGCTAAACCTTCGGCCCTGACCAGAGTCACAAAGTGGACCACTGGTTCACGTAGTATCTATCTTCCTGCTTTCAGTGTTTTTCTTCGCGGAGCTGCTTGTCTAGTATAGGGGGTACTTCGCTACACACACGTACACACGTACGTAGCGCCTATGATAGCTAGCATACAC
>BEXV01000293.1:208992-220433 GCA_003118195.1 Hemicentrotus pulcherrimus | reverse complement strand
GACGGACAAAGAAAGCGGATAAAATATACAGTTTCTCAGGTAGACAAAGGAACATCCCTTCACTGCTATTATGTAAACATGTGTAGAACAGGTGTCACATGCACATTCACCTGTTCTAAACACTTTTACATAATACCAGTGAAGGGATGTTCCTTTGTCTACCTGAGAAACTGTATATTTTGTCCGCTTTCTTTGTCCGTCATGTTCATAGTGATTAGACCGTTTGCGTTATCTAATCAAATTTAATGCATAAATTGAATAAGTGCCATGTCTCAAAATATTCAATACACCTTTTAATTTTTTTTTTCTGTAGGAAGAATGTGAATTGCGTACATCAAATGTAGCTAGGTAGGACAAACATCTGGTTATTGAATCACAGCTAAATCTAAACCGACTGCCAAAGGGAAACAAAACAAGTGGTCTTTATAGACAGTTGGTCTTTGTAGACAGGTTCCTTTAATACATGTTTCAATGAGAAACCTTCTTCAAGTGAAACACAAAATGTAGTCTTTGTAGACAGGTGGTCACTAAAACAGGTTTGACTGTACAATTATTCATATTAAACAGATGAATTTGATAATCTTTAACGAGACTCTTCACAAAGATATGTGCATTAATTTTGATTAGATTGTGAACATGTCCTATTGGATATGAGAGGGTTAGATTTTGCAACTACTCACTTCGTGTGTTTGTGTAGGATTGCTCTATGATGTCTTTGAGGCGGTTGTCCTTGATGGGATATACCGGGTAGTATGGATTCTCGTAGGAGAGGGCGTGCTGTACCTTGATGCCGTGCAGTGGGAGGAACTTCTCCAGTCTGGTGTCGTGATGTAAAGAGAGAGAAAGAGAAAGGGAAAGAGAGAGAGATAAAAAAAAAAACGAGAGGGAGAGAGAGAAAAACAAAGAGAGAAAGAGAGAGAGAGAGAGAGAAAAGAGAGGATGGGGTCGAAACAGAAATTAGACGAGACACAGATACGAATAGAACACTTTTAAAATGTATTCAATTTATTCGTTTGCATAACGACGAGTTATTGCATTAATGAGATGTGTATGGTTGTATAGTGAGAATACAAATTGCATACCTTAAGGCCCGGTCACACAGCCCTTCACGGGCGTATCGCGGCCGAATCACGGCCAAACATTTCTGCCCGTGAAGCAGACGCTGTTGGACGCTTTGAGGTCGCGATAAAGACGCGATACAGCCGTACTTTACGCGTCATTACACGCGGTTGGCCGTGCGAAAAAGTTTTGGGCTGCCCAAAAATTTGACCGCGGGTAATCGCGGGCGGTACACGTGGTACACACGCGGTAAAGACGCGGTACAGACACGGAACGAACGTGCTAGGACGTGCTACGGCCGCGGTTAAGACGTGGTTACACGCGGTAGGACGCGAAATTTTAGCGGGTAATCGCGGGTGGAGCACGGTCATAGCACGTTTATTCCGCGTCTGTACCGCGTTGCTATCACGTGCATTAGCGTGTGTACCGCATGTAAGCACGGACAAACGCCTTTCTCCGCGTAAACCCGTGGTAGGCCGCGGTACCGCCGCGCTTCACCAGCGATAAGGACGCGGAACAGTCGCCGGCGTCTGTTCCGCGGGCATACCACGGGTAAACCGCGGGTAAGCCAAGTTTGCACATTTTCCACCACGGGCAACCACGGGCAAAAAAAAAAAAATCGCGAAATTTTACCCTCGATACAGACGCGAAAGGCTGTGTGACCGGGCCTTTAGGTCGGACAAATACTATGAAATACCCGACCTACTAATACGTTATATAATCAAATGTTGTTTATAAGTCTTAAAGTTCCTCCCTACAAATTATTGCATTCGCTTGTTAAGAATAATTGTTTTCCACTAGTCAGAATCCGAATTGCATTAATTACTTATTGTCATAGCCTATGATTAGTAGTTTTCAGCTAACCCGGTTCGAGGTGGGGAAAATATGGCAAATGTTTTTTAGGCAAGCACAAAACAACAAAATATACGCCATGTTGTCATCTAGCGAAACCAAGTTGGCTCAATTCTGTGTATCAATGGATCTCGTTATTTATAGGTAGGGCAAACGGTATGGCTTGTCCTCCGTAACAATTTATGTAATTTGCATTCTGATTATTGAAATACAATTGTTCATAACAGGTGAATGAAACGATTTGTAACAAGGCATTTAACAAAGACGTATGCATTAGATTTGATTACATTAAAACAAATGACTGATAGGATATATGTGATTTCATTTTGGTTCTAGCACCGTGAAACATATTACCTTCACTTAAACCTTGAGCGAAATATTTCTTCAAGGAAATGGAATTTTTGCGAAACAAATGTTTATCTTGTGAATAACCATTATTTATTAATAGGACAGATTATTCGAACATATCAGTGGGACATCAACTTTATTTTGAAAGTTTGCACATTAATGGTGACGACTTTCGACAGCTTTTGTTTTAGATATTAAATGAAGACGGGTGATATTTGTCGAACTGATGTAACGCAAACATAAATTGTAGGTAGACAGAGAACAAGAACGAAACAAAAACGGACGACAAGAGAGACAAAGGTCAGCTCAGTTGGACTCTTTCATTTCTTACCTGGTCATAACCCGGGAGAACTGGAGATCTTTAGCCGCCACCACTCTCACCACGTTCCAGTCAAACTGCTTCAGAAGTGCCAACACGGACTCGGCCACCTTCTCGGTCGTCGGGACGGTACGGGCGAACGTCCGGTAGGTCTCCTTGTCACTCACTGCTGGTTCCTTGCAAAACTGCAGAGACAAAAAGGGAAAAGGCAAAAAATAAGATAAAGTATGAGTTATATCGGTCACGTTAGGTTATCGTATCTCAACTCAACTGGAAGGTTGATTGCAATATTTAATCACGCATATTTGTTCTCTGTAATTGTAATGCACCCTTGCTCTGCTGGAACTGCACTGTACATCAATATTCTTTATCTAGATGGTTATCAACGTCGCTTTCGATTTTTAAAATCTTCTTTTGCTTCTTCCTCTTTTTCTTCTTCTTTTTCCTCTTCTTTTTCTGATATTGTCCCTGTTGTTTGATCCTTCTTCTTTTTTCTTTTTCTTCTTCTTCTTCTTCTTCTTCTTTTTCTTCTTCTTCTTCTTCCTTGTTTATCCTCCTTTTGGGTTTTCTGTGCCTCCTCCTTCGTTCAGAACATTGCTGACCGGCTTTGGCGTATGCACTATCCAAAGTACAGTGCAACTTCAATTAAAAAAGGTAAAAACTTAATTCTATTCGCAGCTAGAGACCTTCTGCCTCTCCCTCTAACATGTCTAATTGGGGATAGAATAGCCAAACTTTGACATATTTCATCTATTAGAGACCGATACAATAGGCCATTTTGTAATGTAATCAAATTTAAAGTACGAATCTTTGTTAAGTGCCTCGTTCACAAAACGAAAATGGCCCATTGAAGTTACCGTTAAAGGGCAATCCAACCTTTGTCATGAAAGCACGAGCGCATTCTACGAACATATAAATAAAAAGCGGTATTGAACAATTTCGATAGCCTTAGCAAGCAGTTTTAAAAATGAAAATTACTTTTACTATCAAAGGTGATATTAACATGTAAATGTGTAAAATTCTGGAGCATGAGGGATACAATAATGATAACAACAAACGATTACCCTAATTTTACCGACTTGCATACATGTAATTCCAATTTCCCAGACAATTATAACATGTTGGAGGGTTGAGAAAAACTTATTTATTTACGTCATCCAAATGATGAATTTTTAGCGCATCGTGCCTTGATTATGCCCTGAAACAATGCATTATCTAATATGAGAAAGAAGTCTTCCGTAGAGATCGAAGGTGCACTTTTGACACGCATAACTAACGTTTTATGCGATATGCATGTACATTTTTACCCTACCCCCACCCCCACAAATAAGAATAAATAAATGAGTAGAAGAAGAATATATTAGCCATGAGTATTCAATTATATTCATTTATAAGACACATGTGAAGTTTTCATTATCTTTTGACCTTGACGCTTCCACGAGCTACTGTATTTTTGGACATGGCACACGTACGTTGAAAATATTCAAATTGTATGGATATTTATTTTTTAAAGATTGTTCTTGACAACTAAAAGATTTCCCCGAGGGTTACTCGACATATCAACAAGAAATGCGTGCAGATGGTAAATTTGCCACTGAGCTCCCATGAAAGAAACATCCATAAAGTTGAAATAAAGAGCCGGTTCATTACTCGTTACACTATCACTATATAGGCAATGGATTACTTATACGGTTTAGTGTCCGCGTGTCACACCGTGAACTGATAAAAAAAAAGGGGCCAATCAAGCTAATTGCTATTTGTAAATGTACAACTCATTAGTAAAGAGTGATTCTGCTACCTCAATTTAGACATCCTTGCCACACATGTGTTCCACAAGCACAGCAAAAGTAGCATGAAAGAAATATTTGTCAAATGTGACCAAGCAACAGTATACTACAATAGATTGTAATGATTGCACTGTCGGCTAATGGCCCTATCGTTCAAATGGCATTTACTATCGTGAAGCCCTTAATAGACCGGATAACTTACATATTCAAATTGATGGACTTTTCTTTCCTGCAGGCCTCATGACAAAATATTCCATTAACATGTTATTAATGAAAGAACTACAATACTTGGCATCAAGTCTACTTGATATATCGGGCAAGCCTCGGGGAAGATTTCAGGTTGTCAAAAACAGCCTTAGTTTAAAAAGCATGCATACAATTTGAATAATGTTAGCAGTCCGGTCTCTTGCGGTCTCACATGAGGCTTTATTTTGATTGCGCTATTACACGCGCTACTGAAGCCTGTTGAGATAATCAGTGCATACGCCAATGTCCACATTGTTTATTTTATGTTTAGTTGTGTAAGATATTGCTCTCCCATGGCGCGGCATTTAAATGCCGAGTCAGCCGTTGACGCAGCTCTACGTCAGAAAAATAGCGCATTTGATTGATATGAACTCCGTCCACGTCGTTGTGACGGTCCTCTATAGCAAAACCTCAAATGGCCTTCTATTTTTATCTGTAGGAGATTTGTCTAAGTAAGTGGTTATATCTCGCAGCCGTGTTGACATAATTATTTGTGGTCAATGGTGCAAAGAACGTAACGACCAATCTCAATTATCATTTGTTTTTAACCAATTACACCCCATATTATAATCATAATTAAACCCTTTACTCTATATAGCTATTAACCTATTGATTACTAAATCATCGCATTCCCATGGGCTTTATACATGATCCACCCGGTTCTGGGAGTCAGTGGGTTAAATAGGAATCAGCATTTTTATGCAATACCACGCATGATAGGCCGGAACAATTGGCGTAGCAGAGCACCCATAAAAAATGAGTGATTAAAATCTATCATGTAATTGGTGATCTCTCTCTCTCTCCTAAATTAACTCGGATTAACCCACTCTCTATACGTCTATGGTCTCTCTCTCTCTCTCATACACACACACATACTCTCACACACACATACACCCACACATATTATCACTCACTTCTTTACCATGCCACTTATCATGTTTTCATAATTGTTCAACAATGTCCTAGAAATTAATATAAGAAGAAGCCTATAAGTTGCCACAATAAAAGTAGCCTTGTATCACAAACCATTTGACAGCGCGCGTGCAATGTCGCGATTAACCGGTGTTAAGATTCACTAATAGACCTGGTCATGCTATAAGACCATAGTCCTGATTATTAAAGCAGCCGTTTGACAGTGAGTAATCACCTAATTAACAGTAATTGAATTATCTTCCCCTGCATAATTTTATCACGAAGAAGAGCAAGCCAAATTGCTTAATGATTATCACAAAAAAAAATTCCCAAGGAGAAGACATAATACATTTCTAAGCACACACTTTAAAATTATATAATGTTTTCTTCATGTTTTTTAAGGTATATTCTTTGAGTCCATGGGTACTTAATGGGCACATTTTTTGTAATGTTCCCTTTTTATGAACACAGGCATGGTTTATATAAGTCCAAAAATACAATAGTTTGGGCATTCTTGTGAAATTTCCAGGATTTAAAAAAAACTTACCGTAGCTTCTAAAAAAAATAAAATCAGGGATGAAGGCAATTCAATACGATACTTGCAACATGGTCTCGGTCATTTCTCCTACGGTGTGCTGATTTTGGGAAAATTTACACATGCTGACAACCGGTGAACTTAATGTGACAGAAAATGATACTCACACGGCATCCATGAAGATTGGGAAGCGTACATAAAATGAAATCGCGATTTACTTGCTACTGCATGTTTTTTGGCGAGTTATTTTACGATAAGTTGATACAGAGTATCTCGGTTAATGAGAGCAATTTTATCTAATTTTCAGTAAAACGGTAAAGGCAGAGAGGAAGGGAAAGGACAGATTAAAAGTGCAACTTCCAGGAATGCAATGCATTCTGTTTCGAATTTCATGAACCCAAGTGCTCCGCCGGATAATGTTCATCCAAGTATATAAATCATTCGCTAGTAACAAGGTTCATTTACAAAGCCATGAATAATGTCTCTGAACCAAACTTAAACAGAATCGTATCAAGCGCCTGCAAGGACGTTTGTGAGGATGTTATTCATATATTTAACAGTCCAGTGTGTTGCTAAAACATTCGTGCGTTTCTACGTTGCCGACACACGTTTAGTGGGCTTACTTCGCACCATCAAGTCTTCGCGTTGGGTCGGTTGGTTACGTAACCCTACCTTTTGTGAAAACATGCTCCTTTATTCACGAAATATCAGGGGTTTTTTTTTTTTAAAAAAAAACTCTCATATATGAATGGATTGGTCGAATTTACCCGACACTTTATGAAAACCCTACGGCAAATCTTCGAAGGGCTGTGTAACCCGACCACCCGACCAGACGCGAAGACCCGATGATTCGAAGTAAGCCCGTTAACTGTACTGTCATGTTGGACGGCTAGAAAGTGGATGTTGAGAGCATGAAGGGAGTGGGAGGGGGAGTGGCATAAGAGATAGAGAGAGGGAGAGATAAGAGAGAGGGGGAAGAGAGAAAGAGGGGAGAGATGGAGAGAAAATGCACACACCTGCACACAACCCAAGGTGCCCACACTGTGTCAATTCTAGGTTCACTGCGGTGACCATCTCTCCTTTACAACAGGGAGGGGGGAAGGGAAAGAAGGGGAGGAGGAGGAGGAGGTGAAATGGAGAGGATTTATGAAAGGGATAGTGCGTTAAGGGGAGGGAGAGAGAGAGACAAATGGGGTTGGGAGAGACAGAGGGGATGACGGACGCGCACAAATTATGAAAATGTTTCCAGTTGCTATCCCAGGCTAATAAGTCACATCTTGTTTATTTTTGTAATACCGATAGGCTGAAAGAGAGAAAATCCGGTTATGAATATAGATGACCTGCCGTAATCTTCACAATCCATCATTCGTTCGTTAAAATACGCATTATTTTCAATATCACCAAAAGAAAATTATACTGGTGCCAATTACATCTGGAGTTATCGGCTTACTGCACCATAAATCCTTGCACTGAAATAAACTAGGAGTCTAAATAATCACATTTTTTTTTTTTTTGCATTTCAATTTTAATTACCAAAAAAAACAAACAGTTAATGTTAAACAAATAAAAATGAGGCTAGAGGGAAAAAGTATATTCAAAGGGATAAAAGAATTTAATTACAATATATCTGCAAACGAAAATTGGAACTACGGCTGATTCCCTACCTAGATTTGTTATACTTCAATAATATAAAATGGAACAAAAAGAAAAGACTTTTTGTTTGATAGGGTAAATGAAGACAACTACATTCGATATCCTTCTTCACACTTCACACTACAGTCTCCAAAGAAGGGGAAAAAATCCCCCAAAATATTCTGGAATGATATCGTGAAAATGTGCACATACAATTGCATGAAAAGGTTTCCAAAATGCGCCTGCTTGAAAGTATCTCCGCGCGCTCTTCCGAGATGATCAGTTATTAAACAATTTTATCGAATTCTTTCTTATTTCGCTCGCAAAAATGAGTTTTTATATCAAACTAAGAATAAACTATCGCACACAAAGTGTAGGAAATTTCCACGCCATTTGAAGACCGCTAACAACTTTGGTTTTGTGCTTTAAGCAATTTCATGTCGTGTCCAACAAAATCCTTGATTGAACGCAGTCATCAGAATCAAAAGGAAGAAATAAAATTCAGATTAAGACGAGGAAAAGATCGCTTTTATCTCATCAGAGCTATAATGGGATGCCCGAAGCATGCAATTACAATGGTTATATTCGCATACCCAGTTCCTTCCAGAAGGAACTATTAAAGTTAGATAGCCCTATCTCTAATTTCATTTTTTTTTTGTCTTCACTGGAATTATTAGTACTTTCCCCGTGACTTGCTTTGATGCGAATTCCCCTCGATTGGAGATCCTTAGTGATTGAGATTTTAACCCAATTTCGAAAGGCAAACAAGACATGAAGGATTTTCATTTTTACAACAGAAAACTACTGACATAAAGATTAAAATCAATCATGGCAGAACCATTACTCACTATTCGTTGCTTGATTTTGCCTGAGATAATTGCCACAAATGCAGCACAAACCGGGACATTTGACAACCAATATACTTGCCCAATTGTTTTGGTTCGAGAAGGCGACCTACTTCCACAGAATACTAAACTTTCTCAAAAGTTTCTCTTGGGAGTATAGGTATTCAAGATGATTTAATTAGAGTAATTTTTGGAGACTTTCTCAGATAATGTGTAACAGTGCTATAATCATTTCCACCCACGAGTATGATTTGGACATACTTGTCATAGAGATATGTTCTAAAGAGGAGAGAGATTTGGTTTACTGTGGGCATGAAATGTAAATATATTGATATGACAATGGGGATGTAGATAGATAGCAAGTCCATTAAAAGTTATGGATAAATGCATATTAGCAAGTCATTGCCTTTTCTTTGTTGAACAACTTTAATGAAACAAGATTACAAACATCTTTCAAAAAACCTGCGTGTGTGTGTGTGTATTTGGGTTTTTACAGACGTGTATCAATCAGATATGATTATTTACGTCTGGGGACCGACTTTTAACGTCACCATCCGAAAGACGTGACTCAGTTTCGAACCTGCGTCCTTGGCTGAATCAGTTTGTAACTTCCACTGTTAGCTGGATTACAGGCGCACGCCACAACGCCTGCTCGTAAGGAGTGTGTTTGTATGTGTGCGTGCGTGCGTGTGCGCTGTCTGTGTGTAGAATGAGAGAGAGAGAGAGATAGCGAGAGAGACAACCAGAGATGGGGAATAGAGACTAAAAGGGGAGATAGTTAAGGAACAAATTTTTTTGAAGAGTGGGGTAGGTAGAATTAGATTAAAAATGAAGACAGAGGGTGTGTGGGTATGTGGGTGTGTGTCGGAGACAGATCGAGAGAGATGATTTATAGAGACATAATCTAAACTTAGACATTTATGAAGGGGGAGGTAGACATAGTAATGAAACAAAACATAGAGGGAGTGTGTGTGGGGGTGAGCGATTTGGGGGTAGAGGTAGAGAGAGTGTGGGGGTTAAATAATAAGCTTGTCCTCCCAATTCGAGGAAACCCTCCCTCCCACTTTGCCTTTCAACGCTACTCCCTTTTTCTCTCCAGGTTTAGCAGATATGTATACATGAGAAAGGGGAATCGTGTGTAGAAGGGGAATCATTCGTTTGAGAAGCGGTTTAATTCGATCTCGACCTAATATCTGCGATTAGTTGGTGACAGCTGTGTTGACATGGCGGAACCTTATAAGACACGGAGCTTCTCAACCCATTTTAAAGGTAATCTTTAGTTGAGATTTGATTGGAATTGAAATTCGAGCGAAAATACGTTTGCTTCTGAAAATAATTTCTACTTCTTAATCATGTATCATATATGTATTTTTGGATCATATATAAGTAACTATAAAATATCGAGACCTTGCGGGACACCACATTCAGTGGAAAGCATATTTCATCGATACATGTACATATAGTGTTGCAAAAGATTGCAATAAACGTGTAAAATTATGGGGAAGCTTTTATGTTTAAAGCTGCTGCTTGAATATGTTGATTATCAATCATCTCTGTCTTCCATCGAATAATCCACCAACTTAGCGATATGAGGCACGGACAGTGTTGTAGAACAAGTGTGGTACTGAAGGAAACAAGGTATCAAATCAATACCTAATTCCTTAATTAAGGAAATGCATTTTTCTTTATGTACCAGCCCATACATGGTGTATTCATTTGCAATTAATGTAAAATCTATGCAATGGCGCACTTCATCGTTCATTGCGTGATTTAATCAAACCCTTAATTTAAAGACATCACCATTATTGACTTTCATCCTTTCAGGATGAATTCTTGATGCGGCAGATCTGTGACATGTGGCGTACGACTCGAAAGCCTATAACTCAATTACACGTGGTTAGCTGTATAATTTAGCACATCGGGGAAAGCGACCAGGTGCCGTGGCGTACCACCATGGCGTTGATAGCTTACTTTACCGTAACCGCTTGCACTCCAAATGCTTCCCGCCAAATGCTTCCCGCACATTAATGTAATGCGATCCCCGCATGGAAGTAGCCGTAGATGTCAGGCACGTGTAGTCTGCAACTGAGTAAACCATTCGCGATGAGTAAAACAACAGTGGCGTCCGTAGCCGATTGGCAACATGCGCGCGCACATCATCTTCACAGCCGAGTTTTTGGTTGATGCGCCAAACTTACTTGTAAGGAGATCGGACGACGGAACGGAAAGGTATAGGTTTAGGGGTAAACCACACCTACGTGACAGCCTTCAACGCTTTTTGTTTGTTTCCGTTTTTCTTTCCCTCTTTTGTTTCACCAATATCATATCTCGAAAATTTAAGTTTCGTATTAGCTAGTGCGGCAGACTGATGGCGAACAAAGCTTAAAGGTAGGCAACATATTTTCTTGGCAAAAAAGAAAAACAACCCATTTTAGTGCTTTATTTCAGTGTTCCCCCTTTAAGGTAGACGTATTTGATCCAGAAAAAATGGCATCCGTCGAGAATTTCGGCATTTATGACTACCATAATCCCCGAACCCGGTTTATAATGTATCGTCGTATTGATACCAACACATGTGTTAATACATTAATGTGAACATCGATATCATTACTTTATTTGTTAAAATATTGGTTGAAAAAAGCAAGGAATAATCTGTCAACTGTAACGCAAAGTGTTCTAACATTGTCTTCTGGAATAAACAGGTTTGCGCAAGGGGTCGCTAGTCTCTTTTTTAAGGGGAGGGGGGGGGGCGGACAAATTCGCAGACAAGTAACGTGTAATCGTGGGAATAGGTGATCAGAGTCTTGAATCTGCCGACAAATAAAAGTACAGGTAGTGGATTACCAAATTTGCCAACAGATGTTCACATTTTCCCCAACAGGCAGGAGGGAGGGGGGGGGGGGGGG
>BEXV01000293.1:194240-208982 GCA_003118195.1 Hemicentrotus pulcherrimus | reverse complement strand
GGGGGGGGGGGGGGGGGGGGGGGGGGCGTCAATGGTTGCACTGTGCCGACCGTCGTTAATACGCCGAATTCGCCAGCGGAAAATTCGTAATGGTAATGGGTGTTATACCCCTATTATATCCATCCCTCTCTTGGACCCGTGGCTACGCCCTTGCGGGTGAGGGGCCATAAAGAGAAGAGAGAAGATTAGGAGGCGAACCAGACACCAAGGTTTGTGCCGAACAGATAAAAATGTTTGCAGTCGAACATAGCCGTACCGTCTGGTAAATTCAATTAGCGGTTCAGCCGTTGTGCTCTACGTGTGGGAGTCCGTCAATTACTTTTGACGATATAGTTAAATCTTCGACATCATTAAAATACTTTGTAATCGATTTTCTAGTGGAATGACATTCATCGTTCACCCCTGCTTTGTCAAAGGTTGCCTGTATAAGAACTTTTGGAATATGAGGACACCATTCTTAAAAATATTTTAATTAAAAATCGAATTCACACGTGCAAGGATACTAATTGTTCTCCCCCGAATGGTGAAAGAGTAGCTTTATGGAAAGTTATTTTATAGGTAAACTGCCCGCAATTATTCAATTTTCATGCCATACGAAGAGCACGTCGAAAATAGTTTGGGGGTATTAAAGTGGAAATTCTACTTTGTTCGTATGCCTAGGAAGTTAAGTTTGGTGAGCACATTACGCCCCCATTGAAGATAAGCAAAGCGGCGTACAATACGCTCTTTAATACACCCACTCGCTCAACACGCAATAGATGGCAATTACTATAGAAGTCAGATCGATACATCCATCATGCAGCTTATGATATTAAGCATTAGATGCGACCGAGTGAAATGATTAGGGATCAGATGTTTCTCGTCCGCTCGTTGTGACGTCAGCACTACATTTTCCTTTCGCTTTCCGTCTGCATGTCTCACTCTCTCTGTCTTTCTCTCTCTCTCTCTCTTTACTATGCCCCTCCGAGAGTTAAAGAGAGAATAAGTATAATAATAAACCCCTTTGAAAATGATCAATATTGGTTCGTATTTTGGCGAACGTAACACATTGTTACTAACATCTACCTTTCTATTACATAGCATAACGTTGAAAAGCAAGGAGAATGATGGCTGTTTCGTCCATTCGACTGTTAGAAGTTAGTATTAGGTAAACGTCAACGAGCTTGTATACAATGTGCTGAGTATTAAATAGGATCACACGACTACAGAACTATACATATTTTTTTTTGCATGATCAGCAGCGCGAGATTTTTTTAGATTGCCTTCAATTTGCTAAGTCGTGTAATCATTTGTAACGAAGTGGGGTTTTTTTTTCCTCGCAAACACGGGAAGTGCTAAATTGAGCTCTTTCCATTTCTTAAACAGGCTTGAAAAACGTAGAGTCTATTGTGATTCAATTTATATGCATTAAGGTCACGGTACGTGCAGTAGCTACCTGTGTACTTATAGTTTTTGATAGATTCCAACAGTTAATTTAAGGGATATAACTTTTATAAATCGGATAATAACAAATACCTTTTTTTTTTCCGATTCAGTATACATGATGTGGAGAGTCCAATCATATACTACACACAACAACTAGCTAAGACCTTATTGAACTGCCGCCGTAAACCTCACGAAAAGTTAGAATGCTTTTGCAGCGAAACCAAATATTTATGATAATGGATTGCAATTTTAATGATGAATGTCTGCAATGAACACCACGTGTCCAGCAGCTCTCTGATTGTGAACTTAGTCGTAGGGTTACCATTTTGTAGCAATAATTCAAGCCATATGAGAGCTGCCCCACATTTGGAGTCGGCCGAAAATAAGTGCATTCGGTATTAATATAGAGGCAAACGACATGAACGGATTTGGCTTTCCCCGTCTTCCGCCTAGACCGGTGAAATGCGAGAGTACCAAGCCAGCAAATTGCTCCGTTTCGCTCCATGTACGAGACCTCTGGCGAAACAGGGTATAAAAGAACGGAAGCAAGCGCGAATGAAAAAAAGAAGAAGAAGGAATGGGCATGGGACATATAAAGAATGAATATACAGAAAGGAATAGGGACAGAGAGAGAGAGAGAGTCAGAGAGAGAGAGAGAGATAGGGAACGAGAAAGAGGCAGGCAGACAGACAAAACAAACACAGACAAGCAGTGAGAATAAGATGACCAATATATACGTAATAAGTGGAGTGTACTCAGTAATTTAAATTTCAGGATGCCACTTGCTCTTTAAACAAATGAGTATCCTATGAATGTAATTGTGAGATTGAGCATTACAACTATTAAAGTACATACCGCTTAACGAAATAACATATATTCTCCATAGTAATTTCATGATAAAGCATGTTGATAATTTTTAAAAACCTAATAGCACGTCGGAATATTGCCAAGTACGAACAAAACACTGAAGAATTTAGAAAATATTAGGAAATATAATACATTGACTATATTTGGGAAATATATTTTGAAAAGATGTTGTTTTATTTTCAAAAATCAACTTCAGTATGTCATTTTTGTTTAGTCATACGATAATGCTGATGTCGTCTTCACGGCATCGTAGTATACGTGTAGACCGATCAAAGCACACATTGTCACACTGTAAAAAAAAATCTCTGTAATTTTACAGCAAATCTGCTGTCAGCAGAGTCGCCATAAATTATGTTGTAAAAATACAGATTGGTTGTTATTTTCTCCTACAAACATTTCATGTATTTTCTTTTACAAATTGTATGTTGATTAAAATTACATCAGAATGAATGTAAAAACATAGTACAAAAATGTTGTATAAATACATATGTTTGTTAATTTGGTTTACAACTTTGGTGTGGAAGTACCTTTTTGTGTATTTGTATTTGAAGTAATTTTGTTTTATTTGTTTACACCACCATGTAATTTTACAGAATGAATGTAAAAATATATTATAAAAACGTTGTATAAATACAAATGTTTGTTAATTTGGTTTATAGCTTTCCCTTCTTCCTTTTGAGTACAGACCTCTTTACAGAGTATTATCGTACTATACTGGGTTTGTGCAGTTGGACCACTACACCGTTTTCCACTTGACATAACCTGCGTCTATGAACAAGGGAAGGGGCACGTTAACACACATCGCAGGTTTCAGTCATCCGCTTGGGTGGGAGTCAAACCCGGGATCTTTGGTTCGACAGACGGACGCTTTACCGACTGAGCCAACTCGCCTCCCTTTGGTGTGGAAATACCTTTTTTGTGTATTGGTATTTGACCCAATTTTTTTAATTTTTTTTTTACACCACCATGTAATTTTACAGCATGAATGTAAAAATATAGTACACATTCAAAGTCTCTGGGACTTCATTCATATGCAAATGAGCATCCTCCGCATCATGTATAAGAAGTCCACTCAAAGCCATGTGCGTCAGTATTCAAAGACAAAAGGCTCATTCAATCATGCAAAGAAGGGCGGGAAAAAGACAACATATCAATTGTATTAGTAGTCACACTAACATAACAGTCAATCAGGGAGGGACATGATTCCTCATATTAGGATTATACTTCGTAGAATATTAATTAAACTTCAATATTAAATTTCTTTTAAATCTCGTTTAACTTAATTATTCTACTTCGTAACGCCTAATTATTCGAAATCATGTCTGGGATTGTAAAGTTGGAAAACGGAATCTGTAATTATGCTACAGTACATGTGAAATAAGTTTCATGAAATGTAAATTGCTGTCCAATCAAAACGACATTATAAAAACAGAATTTTGTTAAAGAATCTAGTAACTGCATTCAAATTAAATCACATCGAAGTAAAACTGCACCATATCCATTCAATTTAAGAAATCGTTGTACGAATACAACATCTGTAAAAAAATACATTTAGGTAAACAATTTCATTTGTAAAATTACAGGCAAACTGTATTAGTAACCCTATTTTGCCTTAAAATTACAAAGTTCTGATGTAAGTAAGTCTCATGATAAAAATGAAGTATTTTTACGAGATAGATCTGTAAAATTACAGGCAAACTGTATTAGTACTCTATTTTTCCTTAAAATTACAAATTTCTGATGTAAATCAGTCTCACAATAAAAATTAAGTACTTTTACGGGATATATGTAAAAAATACATCTGAATTGCTGTATTTAGTTAAAACGTTACAAATCTGTATTTTTTTCCCCTGTAAAAATACAGATATTATTTACAGTGCACGTATATACACAAATACGAGTTATAAAACATCAATTTAAGATGGAGAATCGCGAAGATGTGATATTATGTGGAAAAATAACCCAAAATGAAAGAAAGAAATTTGTTTGCACGAACCAGTACGCCAAGGGACAGAAGAGCAGTTTTTCTTGCCGACTAACGCTGAAAAGCGCCATTCTATTCTAAAGGTATCCTTTCATCATTTCATCATAAAGACAATATTAGCTGTGCACCACGCCTGAAAGGAGACACGGAAGTAGCTTCAAAGAGCGACATACATATACAATATGCAGAAGTGCAGTCGTCATGAGGTTTCATAATAAGCTTATCGTTAAATGTAGGAACGCAGAAAATAATGAATACTTTAACCAAGACTTATACCATTTATACACTGAGTTTTATATCGTATCATTTCTCTTCACACCAGGATATCGTAGGCACAGTTTCGTATAATATCATCTTATTTGTGATCGATATCAATCGCAATTATGTACATAAGAGATAGGAGAGTGCAGAGCGATTGACTAGAAGACTTGCGATTGATTTAGATTATTCGCAACTCTTTAAAAGACAAGACTCTGAAGCCAAATACATCGAAGTCATGAATCGTTGCATTCATAATAAGGGATACACGTTATACAGCCTTATACTTTTGGATGCCTTTTATTAATTATGCATGGTAAAGGCCTCACTGTAACAGATTCACAATTATTTTCTTGTCACGTGATCAACTCGGTCATTTTACTGCAACATGATTATGCAATTTCATGACATACGCATGACAAATATTACACGCCATTACATGTCAATGGCAATTTTCGATAGCGAAAAGCTGGCAATCTGATGCAACTAACTATTTGGTTAACAATATTCCTACATCTTACTTTAGTAGTTCTACGTTAACACTGTCAGTATTCTTGTTTCTGTTAAATGTTTTGTTTGCGCAAAAATAGGAACTTCGACTTTGATCGTTCCTTTTTATGTATTCTTGTTTTTATCATCTTCATCATAAGCAGTTTCGCTCACTTGGGTGCGTTTATGCTTGATTTTAAAGGTAAAATGAGTGATTTGAAAAGCTCATTGTGAACGCTCATCGTAATCGCAGTTCCACGGTGTACTGTTTATTCTTACTTCTCTGGCTCCTCCAGGCATGATTCTGGCTCAGAGCCAGAATCATGCCTGGAGGAGCCAGAGGTGTGCAGTGCAAACCTACACTGCGCGTGCTACACTGACCCTATTTAAACGCGTTTAACAAAACATTGTGCGTTTATGCTTTCCCAGAATCGCCGATCCAAAACGCACCTTTTTGTGAGTTTACGATCGCTGTTTTTCGGTGATTCTACAAAAATGAGAAAAAACGCAACCGTGTTTTGAATTAAACGCGTAACAGATGCCTGATTCTGGCCAGAAAAAGTTGAGCATAAACGTACCCTTAGTTGCTTAAAAACAAGCCATGAGTACCGCACCTTTTAAAATTAGAAGCGAAAATGTATTTGACATCACGAGGTTAAACGGGCATACAGAACCAAAGAAAAGGAAAATAAGCTTATACTTTGAAACGTGGCCGGATGTGTATATTCACACGTTCCCTGCAAGCTTTTTACATTTTAACTGAGAAACCCTGTTCTTTGCGGCTGTGTCAATCAAACGTTCGGAAGCTATTTCATGTCAACAAACATCTTTGAGTCATTTCGCAAAGTTAATGGACGAATCCTCCAGCAAAAGAAGTAACCTTCGTTGCTTTTCTTTCATTGCCAAGTCGTAAAGAAGCTTAAAGGATTTGGAAAAGATGGATTGAGAAAATGGAGTTGTAAACATGGTGCTTAAACAATGATTAAGAATTTACGTTTTGCTCTACTTTCTCTTCAAGGTTTTGTAATGTAGGTTTTTTTTCTTTTCCTTTTAAAATTCACAAGGTCATGGCATAATTTAATGTAAGATAAAAATGAGTGGAAATGATTACTCAATGATACTTCTTTTATATTGCATTGAGGAAGAAAGATTACGTTTGATATTCCATGGATTGATCTAGAACCAAAAAGACTTTTACCACAGTCATGATTAAATAGGAATGAGCCACCAGAAAATACAAGACTCAGTAAAGATTGTGAAAAATATGAGATGGTCATAATATCAGATTGTTTAAATTCCAATATCTTATTATTTGCCAGCTCTATTATGTTGTGAAATTACAGTATCCCTTTATCCGCTATCTTTAGATCCCATATTATCGTTGGCCTCTTGAAAGAACAATGTGAACAGAACTAGGAATATGGGTCGTGTTCGAAGGATTCCCATTCAAGGTTATGTACTTACGTAGCAATTTACAAATCGGGAAATACAAATCGGGATTTATCTTTTAAAGACATCGTGACTGAATCCTGGTTTAAGATGTTCAAGCGGGGTTGTCAAAACCACGGCATCAATTTATCTTAAAACCCCACCAGTTCAACATCAGGGATAGATAGCAAGGGACGATTGAAGGTCGCATATGTCCAACTAGATCTGTTCCAGAACCACTTCTGCAGCGCCACCACCCGCCCCCCGCTGTTTACATGGTATATGAAACTGTCTGTTATGCTACCCGATGTTTACAGCATGTAACCCGACAGTACACTCATCTAGACGACTCCGCCTACCAGCCCGTGGGAATCAAGTGTTATTTTATTTACACAATTTAATCAGCTCATCGCCGATCGGAGATATTTTATGGTCACGGAGGGAAAAGGAAAGTGAAGTATATCTCGAGGAGTTTCCCCTTTCCCCATCACTATCAATATATCCTAATTTGGCTAGGAACCTGAGTAAAGTGCACCGTATTGATTTGGTTCAGCTTCTCCTTATTCCATCATCGGGGCTGACGTGATTGCCTTAAGTCTTGAAGGG
This sequence comes from Hemicentrotus pulcherrimus, assembly GCA_003118195.1. NCBI lineage: Eukaryota > Metazoa > Echinodermata > Echinoidea > Camarodonta > Strongylocentrotidae > Hemicentrotus > Hemicentrotus pulcherrimus. Next base: position 201,925 of record BEXV01000293.1, on the reverse strand, counting down.
CGGAAGAAAACATTGTTTAATTTTTCAGTTTGATCTCGCGAGATAACCCCGGAGACGCATATTAAAGACCAATATTCCAGGATATATGCTAACGTTTATGACTGACACAGAAGGATGGATCGACCCGGCGCATGATTGTTTTTCTCTCGTCTGAGAACATCGGTATTATGAAAGATTGCTTTCTCTGAAATGTTATTTTCATCCCGGCCTATGAACTCCGAGTTGATTAAATAATTCCTTTATTTGATTATATGTTAGGGTAAGAAGGATGATGACTAAAGTTTTCAGATTTACATTACATTTCCATTTCGGGGAAAACAAATTGGTGATCACAAATAAAACTATATAATTTAGCATTTAGATATATTTTTAATTTCGATTTACAGGAAAACAAAGTGATCTTGTATTATTTTTTGTAAATGTTCGTTAGTTTGCTCTTGTCTAGTGGCTTTTTTGGCAGGAACCAAGGCGGAAAAGTAACAGGGAGGTCTGCAGTATAAATTGATCCAAACAGTTTATTACTAACTTTCTGATCAGTAACGCTACACGCATGGAAGTGGCCCCCTACTTTTAAGCTTTTCATTAACATTTAGGGTTATATGAATACTGTTCCCCATTTTGTTACAAAACCCTACATCAGCTAAAATACTGCTGCGGCATAAACTAGACTTTTGATATCCTTACTATCAAACCTAAAGAACATTTACGTATGCATTTGAAAAAGATATCAGAAAAATTGGGTACATGGGTTTACCAGACCTTGTTTGTCTGGATAACTTTTCTTTCTGGATAACTTTTCAGTATGAATTTACAAATATACCCCTAACATGGGCATATATATATGTATTTATTCGTATTCTGCAGCTGATAAATTGCTGTATAATCGCTTGAGTGGCAGGCGAAGAGATACGTGTGCAGTAGGTTCATCCACTTCAATACCTAGCAGGAGACATTGAACTAGCTATGTTGAAACATTTATGAGCAGCAAAGATAGCCCACAGCGAAATCAAAATGAAATATTCCTCAAGCAAAATGCAATTTTGAGGGAATTGAACAAATTCATATCTTATCTCACACACATTTAATGTTTAAGGGCATGTTAGCTACATCGATAACATTCTTGATTTTCGTTTTGTTATCTTCCTCAAACATTTTCAGCAGGTTGTAGAAGAGTATCTCGTTCGGCTATTTTTAGTGGGTTCTTTTTCATTGCAGTAAATTTGTAAAATATTGAATAAAAGTTAATCTTTGATAATTTCTTCATGCATTATTAAAATGTTTTTCAATTAAACGTATTGTATTCTAAATTCCACTTGAAATTGGTATTGTATTTCAAAGATTACTTTCACCAATCACGATGAATGTCATAACCTAAAGTGGGCGAGCGTAGTTTATTATTTCAAGCCCTCTCGATGGGTTGACTATTTTTTGAAGATACAATTTATGACTCTATTCNATATACATATACTTTCAACAAACCAATTGTTCTACGTTTAACACCAAAGTATATAAAATTTAAACCTCCAGACCTATTAAGCAGCATATCTTCCCCATTATCCATTTGTGACGTAAAACACTTTGAAACAATCTATTTGTATAATCCTGCTTTACCTATTCGTAGATATGGCGTTTCTTCGCGGGGTTTCCCCTTGTATTTTTGATTGCTTAGCACCAGGGGATTTGATCCAAGCCAAAGGGGTCAGATTCTGCGCGGTCTTCCGTAATAACCCCATGCGGGACACGACGTCTCCAAGGCAATTACAATACCGACTTTAAAAGCCGTTGGACATAGGCCACTCACCTTGTGGGACACTATCTATCTTCGAAAATCTGAGACCTTACACTGTTCTGCACTTTAAGTAGCAACGTTTTAAGCTTGATTTAATCAATACGCTGAAGATAAAATAGAAAGTAGGGACTGGATATTGGTAAGACTAAGAGTCGCAGCTATCAAGCCTAAAGTTAATTTTACAGACTGTGAATGGAAGCCGATGACATAGGCTGCTGATTTCCGGGGATATATTTATTTTCTTTAACCTCACAATTTACTGAAAATATAAATCGAAAGTAGCTGCGTTTCAGCCCTGACTCAACTAATATGATGCACATGACTGGAATATATAAATTAAATGCTGGTAAAAGCTAAAACTATAGATTTTTCAAAGACCGCAAAGGCTGGTTTACATAGGCCACCGACCTCAGTGGTTGTATCTGTTTTTGTAGATCTCCGATCACACACTGTTCAGCATGGCACCTAAAAGAATGATACGATATATGTGTTTTAACCTGAATGAATAATTAAGATGGAATATATAGGGATCAAATATTGGTTAGGGCCACAGGTTGTCAAAGTCGTTGGACAGAGGCCACTATCTTTATTTAAATATATAGCTCCAAATATATCCAACCTTTAACGCTACAATGTTCTGCATGGCACCTGAAAGTATAAACATGAATAGGAAGCTATGTTAAAGCTTGAATTAATCGATGCGATGGATTGATAAGAGCCGCAGCCATTTAGTTTAAATTAGATCATTACTGATTATAAAAGTCGTTTGACAAAGGCTACTATAAGCCCTCGGGATGAGAATACCAAACTTTAAAAATCTCGAAACTTCATCGTAACGTGCTTCAAGTCGAAACCTATATAGCTGTGCTTTAAGCTTTAGTTAACAATTGATATGAACATGAAGGGAAGATAACAATTTGATATTGTAAAGATAAACAGCCATTAAAGCTTATCAGTACTATTTCACAGGAGGGATTAGAGCGCCCTGCAAGGTCATTGGACATGTGGTTATCTCATCAACTCAGCTCTCAAATACCATGAGAAAAAGGGGATCATGGGCGACCAATGGTCACCTATTTGGCATTGTTTGCTATATAGAGGGAGCAAGTAGCTACAAACAGTGAAGTGGGCCTTTAAGCATTAGTTAGATTCTTACAGGCTGTAAAAGCCGCTTATCGTGGACTACTGACATCCTAGGCTGAAACCTCCGACCTTACAATGTACTTCAAATAAAGTCTTAAAGTAGCTGTGCTTTATGCTTGATTTAGCTAAGGAGATGCACCTGAATGGATGACAGAGATTTAATATTGGTAAGACCTACATCTACATACATTAAAGACTGTAATACTAGTCGACATGGGCCACCCAGAGACTGTATCTGCCTTCAAAGTTCTCCGACTTTGCAATGTTCTGCATGGCACCTCAAAATATAGACATTAAATTCTGTATTTTAGCATGAATGAAGTATTAAGATGAAACATTTAGGGATTGAATATTGTTTAGAACTTAGAGCCACAGCCATTGAGTTTAAGTTAGGTTACTACAGGTTGTGAAAGCCGCTGGACAAAGACCACTATCTTCAAGTGTATCCAACCTTCAACGCACCGCACTGTCATTCGAAACCTATATCTAGCTGTGTTTTAAGCCTGACTTCAACGATGAGATGCACATGAATGAAAAACAGAGAAATGACATACGCCGCTTACCCTCTTGGGCTGCGTCTTCTCTTTGAGAATGTCCGACCTTGAATGTTCTGCATGACACCTCAAACTTTAGAGTAGCCGTGCTAGCTGTTTTGAGCCTGAGTTAGCTAATGGGATGCACATGAATAGATCCAAAGAGTTGTTGAAGATAGAGGTTGAATAGCGTTAAGAGCCACAGCTATACGGCTCGCAATGTGTTACAAAATTTAAATAGACTGTTGGTGGACATAAACACGCAGCCTGGCATGCCCTGGGCAGCATCTGCATTGTAACGTCACCGACCTGGAAATATCCTGCGTGCAAGTGAAACTACATACTTCATTAGCTTGAGTTGAGCTCAATTCAACGAAATGCATGTAAATGAAACGAGAATGAAGACATTTGAAAACCTTTATCAGGCATCTAATAAGTCAGAGCAAAGTCAATGGACAGGGCAAAATAGCGGGGTAGAAACTAGGAAATGTGGAATACGAAAAGGGCAATGTGACCCTTACCGAAAGAGAAGAAGGCTTTAATCCTAAAAGTATTTCTTACGTGCTTCTTGAAAAGTACAGGTGGGGACCAAGTAGATATAAGAAGAAGTTTAGGATACGGATGAAGTTGACAGAGATTCATCCAAGAAAAAAACGAAACTGCATGGCAACGCGAGAACATCACCGAGGTATAATCGAGTGGATAAGTGACCGTATCATGAATCTCACTGCACGAGGTTCAAGTCATTGGCACTTTTAGTGACTCGGTAACATTGTTAAAGGTTGATGAATAAACTGCGTAATTTGGGTTTGAAATGTTACTTGTTATATTCCTCCTTCTTTACTTACCCTTTCACAGGCACAAAATCCTGGACAAATTGTCAAACCACAAAGATATTTATGGTTTTCTTGGAACCCTATAACAGTAAATTTTCCCAACCATTTTAGAATTTTCCTAACCGTCTGTCTGTGAAAATACGACATAAGGCAGGCCTTTAAAAATATGTCAACACTTAAATAACACGAATGGTATACAGAGCCAAGTCAATGCTCTGTAAAGATTACATTTACCTGAATTGTAACTAAATTGTTAAAATACAGTTGGGAGCATTATTCAGGAATTTACCAGATCAGTTTTCCTCAATTTTCATCAATAATGGTCTGTTTTTAACTCAAACTTTCAGATTATCTCTAATTGTACACCTAAAATAGAAGTCACTACCTTAGCACCATTTTCTCTCATCTGAACAATGTGGCCACTTGAACTAGATGTAGCAGGTGTTTACCCAGTAGGATTTTCATTGAAAATACGCTGCGCACGGATATCAGTCCGCGAGGCTACTATACAGCCAGGGTTATATGTCCAATGCTTTTTGGAAGCGCTTCGATACATAATGTAAAAAATCCCATACAAGAGCTGGTTATTTGGACATTAATCATTATCATCCTATCTGGAAAAAACGACAAGCAGGGAGAACGAACAAAACAATACAATGGCATATCGTGTGGAACCAATGCCACATGATTGCACATCGGAACATATATGAAGAGGCCTTGTCCTTTCTATGAAATTAATTTTCGTATTATTTTTGGAGGTAACAAAAAGGTTCACGGACTTCCCATTAATTGTTCGTCCTTCAATATTATAGCACTGAGATGATAATTATGATACCATATCGCACAGTGAATTGTCATCTGACAATAATGCACAAACATCTTTTTATTGTACTGTTATCTTTATACTTTGTCATTTATCGCATGGGAGGAAATTTATTCCCTGTTGCGTTTGATTTGTATAACATTTAGGATTTTGTATAGATTATAGAAGACGAGATTGGGAAAAAAAATGTAAAACGGAAATAACACAATTTTCATTTATTTTCTTTATGCTCTTCATTATGACTGACTAACAGTAATGCTGATGTTATCAAATCTCGTCGGACTTATTTAGTAAAATGAAAAGGAATACACTTTATATATTCCATGCATGCTGAATTCCGTATATATATATATTTATATATTGGGGGAGGGGAGGGGGTAAAGTAAAGCAGTAAATACAGAATTGTCATATTCATTTCCTTTGATGCTAAATATATCATTTCTTTTGTCAGACAGAATTTGCAGAATTTTTTTGTCAATCTGAATCAAGGTTACATTAGCCTAATTAACCTAGCATGCTTGTTAAAGGAAATCAGAAAAGCATTCATCACAGAGGCTGATCATAGATGAAGGACGATACTGGAATTACGAAATTTCGTTGCTGAAACTAGAATTGAATACAAACTTTGGCCTAGAACTAAATATCATGGTCGCAGCATGTTCTTGTTTGATGGCATTTATACGAACGTACGCACTGGCTTAATTGAAGTACATTTTGCGAATTCCTGCCCACGAGACTGAAAATGCAGCAAATTTGGTGTATGGGCAAGTAGTTGACAGGTATCAGGAAATCATCGTAAGTCAGAAAACCCAGGAAATATTGACATTTTCTCAAAAGATTTACCTTTTTTCCCCTTAATTCCTCTGTTTTAGGTGGCCCCCTCCGCACGTTCTAACACAACCCAACGGCAAACAAAGTGTTATGCATACCTAAATCATATGAATCACTATAGGGCGAGTTGTTTACCCCTTCCTGATGTCAAATTCTGGATACGCCCCTGAATATACGAGTTCTGCGAGGCAACATGCAGATACACCATTCGGGATCTAAGCAGAAATCTATCATGAAGGCACAATTCTTCTTATTGTAGGTTACAGGTTGTATCTAACAATCTCGGCGTTCAGTGAATACTTGAAGCCGAAGGTGTTCATAGATGTCGCGATGAGACAGACAATGTGTCTGCTCATCCCAACCCCGGGGTTAGATGAGAAAAGCAAGGGTAATGGTTGTGGAGTAATCAGACCAAGACATCTTCGAGTGTTTTTACATCAAACATGAACCTCAACTTCGCGATTGATGCGCGTCTTAAAGAGAAAGTGGAGTTCGAATTCTGATCATGCGATTACATCGACAGAAAAACGGTCTGGAAGCAATTGAGAAATGTTGACTTTGTAGCTCATTGTAGTTGGTGTATAATGAGAGGTTTTTTATCATCATGAAAATTAAATGAAATTCATCTCATTTTGCTGAAAATTGGACTGGTCACAGATAAGAATATATGGTACTACGCAGACTTGCGGCGTGAACTGTAGTTGTCCAAATCCTTCAGCTGGTTCCTGGCATATTTCAAACAATGAGGTCATTTTAAGAGCAGTCATTTTTCGGGGGATTCTACTCTGACATTCTTCATTAACTGACGATCAAAGATGGAGATAGCTCATAAATACTTTCGTCTTCTTCATCACCTTTACCAGAACTCATCCTTCTCTTTAAGAGCAATGTTGTGATTCGTTCGCCCGCTAATCCTTCCGCTGTGTATTTAGAAGGCACCTCCAACCTCCCGGGCAATATCATGTCATCATTCCGTGTGTGGGTGATATCTGAAGATGTCAGGTAAGCATTTATTAGCATCTCCCGCATAAGGTGAGATGGTGTGAACTAGATGTCAAACCAAACAGGAAAAAAAATCAAATCAAATTAAATCAAACGCCCAGCAAACCAGACTACATACATCTTTTGTATTTATTTCGTTTGATATCTTTTCTTTCTTTCCTGTTTATATGATGATCACTCTTTCCCAGTGGCATTGCGTAGCTCTGGAAAATCACAAGGGGACCGGCATGGTGAGTAGGTATACTGGCTGTCCTGTAACTCCTTTTCACGTTCCCTTTTCTTCTCCCTTTCTCCCTTTTCTTTGGTTTCTACACCAATCTCTCCTCTCTCTCTCTCTCTCTCTCTCTGTCTCTGTCTATCTACATCTATCTATATCGAGACATGCTGTTCTTCTTTCGTTCCTATACAATTATGTTATCAATATTGCTGGGGTGTTATAGATGTTTACTCAATAAATACTACACTATTGATGGGCGTAATATTTTACAGAAAGACCGTGAACCTTTTTTGTTACCTAAAAAATAAATAGGGGAATCATTTTTATGAAAAGTACAAGGCCCTTTTTTGTATACATTTCAGGAGGGTTTTATTCTCCTGGCATTGGTTGAACACGACATGCTATTTTATCGTTCTTCTTGTTGTTCAATAGTATAATGATTATAATTATTTTACTAATAATCCGCTCTTGTATAGAGCCTATTACATTATGTTTCTAAGCGCTTCACCCC
>BEXV01000293.1:155784-194200 GCA_003118195.1 Hemicentrotus pulcherrimus | reverse complement strand
TCTCTCTCTCTCTATTCACCTTTATCTCTCTTTATCTTTCTCTCTTTTTCTCTCCTCTCTCTTAACTGTAGTGTTTTGTCGCAAAGAAACATGACTATGAACCTTGTTTGTTTGTCAAGTCAATTTCCACGGATCCCCTGAAAAACAGCCATTCAGGCTGAAGCGAGCTACTGTGATTGCATAAATAAATGGAATAACAAGAAAAGCGGATTAAGCAGAGAGGAAAAGAATATTATAATGACAAATATAAGATGGAAAGGGAAAAGGGGAAGAGACGAGATGAAAACTATAGCATGTTATCGATGGAGGCGACAAGCCGTCGCGCGTTACGCTAATCACGAAGAATGGCTTGCCTGAAACGACCGTTTGCAAATTAAAACCATAGATGGATAAGTCATCCTAATATACCCTGTTTCTATGGAAACAGTTTTGTCTTTGATGTCCAGAATCGACCTTTATAGAATGGCGACCAAGATTACATTGATATCTTAAAGTATCTCTTTTAGATTGTTTCTGTGCCGCGTCAATTAGACTCGTGTAACAGTTTAAAGTGGTATGCCTTCACAAATTAATATATATTAAAAACACTTCAGGTAGAAAGTACTTAGGAATATTGAGATATCGTTTTCAGGTAAAATGGACCTTTTATTTAACCACACATACTGAAAACATTGTTCCAAGCAAAACTAATATATTTTAGTATACTATAGAAATAGTTGTCACTCCGAATCCAGGTGAGACAATGAACGTGATACCATAGAAAATAAATAAACAGTTCTATGTCTGTCACAAAACGTTCCATAATGGCATTGGGACTTTTTGCGAATGCAATGAGAACTTCTGTGTTTGCCGGGATAAAATCAAGATTTAACTATTCACAATGAATTTGGCATACGCCTGAAAAATGACCTAACAGTAAAACTATTGCCGATGTTGGAAAATGAATGCGCGCTTTTTGGGCGTGTCAAATTATCGGAGGGTACGTTGAGGTTTACAGCAAAGCGCTCTAATTACAAGTTTATATTACAAAAAAAAAATCGATTGTTAACAATAATTATAACAGTGGTTCCAAAGGAAACTTACACTTTCGTGGTCTAGTATATTACTCACAAGACTATAGCATTCACAGTTCGGGGTTTTTAGGCCCTCTATATCAGAACAATTGTTTTTTTAAACGAGTACATTAAAGGCTCGTTGAGATATGATGCGGCAAATTCGCGACGGTTTTTGTTTTTGTTATGATGACGTAAAGTATCATGAATTTCACATTGCTCTATCATGAACGAAAGGCCTAGTTGAATACGTTCAAGTTCTTTGTTGTGCGCAGGTGCCTTCACTTTAAACGTTAACAACTAAAACTGCGGCTTTCTTTCGAGTTCCACTAAGGGTAAATTGTAATTGAGCGCAGATGATGAATGGTAGAATATGTGCATCCGAAAGCCGGAATCACCTTTAATCTTAATCATCACTCATACGCTTTACTGGCAGAAAAATGCGGAGTATGGAATCTTTTGTTTCACTTTAAGTATACTAAACCATATCTACGACAAACATGTGACATTGTGATACCACAGATCTAGCATAAAAATGCTTTCACGTACCGTATGTCGGTGTCGCTTAAGAAACCAATACAGATGGTATAATACCACTCTTCTTCAAAACAAAGCCATCTACTGCGTCAGACGCTTATATCGAACCTGCAAACCAGCAGCACATTTGTTTTGAGTTTGCTCATTTTGGCGGGAAACGAACAGCCATGCATAAATAACCACGTAACAATGGGAGTCGTGGAGCTGTCCCTTAACCTTCTCCACCGAGGCGTCGTTAAAGAGCCGACAACAGGGAGAGAAGAGATTAATCATCATTACAGACGAGAATCGATAGCAATGAAAAAGTATGAGTATGCGAGACAGCTCTCCCCATTAATTCCATTTGCTTCGATTGAGTTAATCAATTTGTTTTCTGCTTCATGTATGTAGAGACGACTGGCCCAACGTGTACATCTTGCCCGCATTGCTGATAACACGTAAACAACCTTGGAATTTACCAATTTTGAATAAAATCTTGTACATTATTAACATTATGAGCGTGGATTAGTCGTGTTATCTTACACGTAAATTATATGGTGTTCTCCTTTTTTATTTTAGTAATAGTTCACGTAGAGTTCTCATTAAATGATTGAACCAAATATGTTTTAAAAATGGCAGTTTTATAACGAACATACGTTTGATCTGTGTATATACCACATCAAGCATTTGCTTAATGATGAGTAAACTTTAAAATCAATTTTACATTGCAGACTGCACATAATGAACATGTGGGATGAGTTCAAAAAAGCATTGGAGGCATAGGGGCGGCCCCTTGGTTCTGAATCTGAAAATGTGCATATTTCTTGGAAAATCGTTGTCAATATATAATACAACATTGTGTATAGGGAGGGGTGGGATATTCATTCTCCCGTAGAACCCGTCAAAAAATTGAGGAAATTCACATTCTAGTGGGAATTTTATGAGTTAAGAGAAATATTTCACCCCCTTTCCCCTTCCGATAATCATTGATTCGCCTTTGGTGTTTCCGTACAGTGCGTGTAAAAAATCTCCAGACAACGAATCCAAAACCTCGATCTTGCAAACAATCCAATTAAGCATTTATCTTGCCAAATACCCGTTCGCCAAGCTTCAAAGGCCAAATCCATGTGGACAATTTGTTCAATTTAAGATTACAAACAGGGTTGACTTTTTACATGAACTCGCTACAAACATGACAAACTTTCTTAGCTATCATGGTGCAATGGAATAGACATATGTTGATTCATTACATTACACGTTGAGTATATTTGTCATATGTCAATGTTACAAGCCAATCGACTGACGTCACTTATTTTGGTTCTTGAAAATTATACGTAGCATCACAGTTCAGGTTTTAACTTTGTTTGGTATTTGTCCTTCTTCGGGATTTAATTTTCATACAAGGTGGTGCATTGTACTTAAGAAAAAATAAATAAAATCGTTTTCGCTCTATAACACTTTCAACGATCCACTGAAAAACGTTTAGGAAAACCTGCATCGTATATAGTGTGTTGAAACGCCCCGCCCCCCCCCCCCCCCGCATTCATAGTGCCGTATTGGCACATGGCGGGAATTGAACACTAGTTTTCTTTGTGGCATATTGCACTGCTTTTAGATTGTATCGTTGTTAGACCTCGCTGTTCAAGAACCACAGATATCTACCTAGGTGTAAATTTTGAGCCTCTAACCGACACAAATTGGAAGAATTGTTCCTTTAATGTATGTTTCAATAGCCTCGATCAAACTCATTCCAGGGATATCAACAGTCCGCTTCCTCGTTCTCTTCCTTTTTCTTAATTTGTAATTTATTACACTTCAGAGACAAAGCCCAGTACATGAATATCTTTACCTTCGCAATGTGTCGCTTAAGTGATATGTTTCCATAGCAACGACCATGCTATCAAGTCGCAAGAGTGTGTTTTCGTATTTCACATTTCCGGAATGTTATGAAGTGAATCCAATGTGACTTGATTTATGACCAGTATAGAGGAAATGAACATTGACAAGAAAAGAAAAAAAGAAATTGAAAATTATTTTTCAACAAGATATAATATTGCTGAGATTTGTACTAGCTACAGCACTGAAATTACTAACATAGATTGATTTTATTTATTACGCTCTAAATTCAAGATTGGCCGTCAAATATAGAAAAACTACTGTTTTCATTTCAGTGAGCTATGTTTCATCATCAAGGCTACAAATGGTCAAAATGATAAAAAAGAAATGTCAAAAAAGACCTTTCCAGTTGCCTACCGTGTTGTAAAGATGTTAAAATGAGCACCAATTGTATTTATGTTATCAAATCCTATGAATACGTTGCATATTATTAAGCCAAGCACAAATGAAACAAGAACACAAAAATATAGGCGATAAAGAATGTAGAAATGAGGCCATGGCATTGGAAAATATGCTCGATTACAAAGATATAATTCTCCAGCTCTAGCGGGTAGGAGGCATAACAAAGCCAGGGTTATTGTATCATAAAACTGCAAGGATCTTGAACACCCACGCAAACGCTTGCGCGCACACACACACACACACTCCCTCACCCCTCTCTTTCTCACACTTCAACAGTTACTGTAGCTCACATACTCTCTAGGAGCGCCTTTTTAAAAGCATCCTTCTATAAGATTGAAGTACGATACAAGCACACTTGATTCCGGCAATTTGTCATAATTTCTCCTCAGACACGGCTCACGTTATTGTGTTACATAGTAAAATGGTTTATTCGCCTCATCAGTGCTTAATGACGAGCAGGTGCCGATGGGGTATTAATGTTGAGCGATACATTATCATTAGCTTCGCATTAGTTTGGTTTGAAGAAGACAGGAGCCAAACGTCTTTTTAATGGAGATGTAAAGCTCCATATTGAATACTTTTTCTTATCTAGGAAAACGTCGCATCGAAATTTGTATTTAGGTTCACGTAAATAGAATTCGCCGAGTATCCTGTGTAGTGATTGATCATTTCATTAGTTCAGCATGACTTTTTATTCATCTCGTGTATTCGTGTCATGATGCTGTTTCTCCGCAATCATTTTACGATTAGCAGAGGCGATGTTACAATGAAGTATCACATGCGAATATTTTTCTGCTGTTTTGTTTAAACATAATCCTTGTTATTCGATCCCACTTATTCAACTCGGTTGTTTCAACTATCACAGGAAAGTACAGTCACTGTGATTGACTGAATGAAAAAATAACTTGCATGCCAATCGAAACAATTTCTCGATAGTAACACAATATTTTGGCAATACCTTGCAATACAAATGTGGCATTATTGAATTCTAATCTTCATATCCTTTTTTACAATGAAATACTGCTAGTGTATTTTTGCTGTCACATTACGGTGACAAGAATGATGGTTTAAATTTGAAGTAATGTACTCAGAGATTGACGCCGTCTCCAACCACCGTTGTTGAAATGATGGTGATTAAAATGTATCGAATTCCTTCTTTTAAACCAAAAGTATGGATATTTTTAAAAACGATGAAGTCTCCGAGTGTCAACGTTTTCGATAGGGATACTCTTGTAATAAAAATCATCATCTAATAAAACTTAGCAACTCTTATCATGCAACAGGGCTAATCCCCATTGTGCCAAGCCCCGAATGCCACCATGCCAGGTTGTTTTGGAGATCTGATGAACGCGATGGTTCTATGAATAGTGCGTGCGAAACACATAGCACAGTCCAATAAGCATGACCAATAACTGCTATTACGAATGCGCCCTTGCACTCACATGGCAGTGTATCAATGATTAGCTTGCATGTAGAAAGCAATATAACGCTAGAGTGCATGCAGCCTCATGGCATGCAATGAGGTAATACCAAAAGCACAAGAGGCTTTATCTGGTTTGCTTCATTACGTGCATAATGTTAGGCCATATCCAAGAAGAATCAACGTAATGTTTTAATTTTTTAATTTTATGGTACAATGTCACCGTCAAAAAGTGTGCCTAAGACCATTTGATGTACAGTTAGTCAATGACGCAGCTCTACGGCAACAAAATTATTCCTTGTTTGTAACGGTTATTAATAATGCTCCTTTACGATAACTTTATTGGTATTTGTGAAAAATCCCTTTAAGTTTAACAACGAGTCTTTGAAGGTATAGGTCTCTATAACTATTGCAAGAGATTTTTGTTTTACTAGTAGTATTCACGCCAGACAGGCTATGATTTATAAGGGAAACAAAACTCTTCTTCCTTGCATAACGAGTTATTTACACTCAATCACTTTTTGCGTACTACGATGATTATAAACATGTCGAGCTAATATGCGCAATTTTAAAGGTAATGTTCAGGGATATAAATTTTCTGGAAGATCTGCTCTTTCTCTGGCATTATCCAACCGGGTATCCAATGGTCATAAACAATTCATTCAATCCTAACGGGTATTAGTTTTATAGCATGCATGCGATGGAGTTGGGTGGTGGTATAAATCAACTGTTCCAAAGTAATATCCTTTCCTTTATAAGGTACTGTAGTTCATGGTATCTTCCCGTCACTCTCAAAAAACAACCCATAAATCTTTAACCCATAGCCTGCCATCAGGCTGCATGCACGCTACCTATTGAGTGCCATGTGCGTGCAAGGGCGCTTTTGTAAGAGCAGTTATTGTTCATGCTAATTGGGCTGTGCTGTGTGTTTTGCACTCGCTATTCATAGAACTGTCGCATTAATCAGATTATCTCTTAAACAACCAGGCACACTGGGAATTAGCCCTGTGGCACGAGAAGAGTTAAAAATGTACTAGATTATGAAACGAGGACACATGAATCAGTTGCACTGACGTCTGTTAGTTCCTCGGAAAGACTGCAGTATCTTTATTTTACTGTTCTAAATTAACGTTTTTTTGTTATAAAGATATTCCTTTTCATCTTTTTTTCTCAATTGGTCTATTCCATACCTCTCCGAATACCTCAATCGATCAGGCTGACAAATAATTGATTTTCGGCACCATATTTTACGCTCAACTTGCATTTCTCTAAGGCAAAGCTTCCTCGGTCATTCTCGCCCCCGATATCTCTTATATCTTGATATCCTATATCAACAGTCACATCCATCTCCTTCTCGCAGGCCTTTACCCTACTTGAACTATACAAAAAAGTAAAAGCTTAGCACCTTTTGTGCACGCACCGGTGGTATACAATGGGCAAATGGGTAGGATCGATTTCTAGCAAAGAGCGGCTAGGATGAGGGGGAAATTTGTCTCATGGGAAGGATTGCTTTGGCGATGAATGGCTAAACTGTGCCAAGTGTGCCATTCATATGTGAGTTTTAGAGAGGCAGGTGTTTTATTTTTACATATATTCATGCATATATATATATACGTATTGGCAGTGTTCGACAATATAGAGATTACACTTTGAAGAAATTGCATTTTCTCAAAACTTTGTAATTTTATTTCTAGGTGATGATTTATATATATATATATATATATATATGTGAGTGTGTGGGTGTGTGTGGAGATTGTGGGTGTACATAACTATATCCGTGGGCGAGGGGTGTGGGTGTGCGTTGTGGGAGGGAATGTTTGTATGTATATGCGTTTGAGAGTTATTTTTTGCTACATTCTTTAAATATCAACAACTTGAAACTGGACATATTCTATTTTTCTTTCTAATCTATCTTAGCTATGGAAATATTTATCATATATGTTTTGCTAGTTAATACACCTACTATACTTTGGCAAAAGGGGGCATATCCGTCAGCCTTGAATAAAGAAATATNCCGTAAAACGATGGGATACAACCCTGTTTATAATTATGAAATACAATCAGCTTTCGATTTTTTTTCTCCACACAGTTGCTTGAACAGATCTCAAAATTATCTGTTACTGTTTTTAAAGTTCTAAATGAATGTAAAACTAACCGCCCCAAAAAATGAAAATAATTAGGAGAGAGAAAACAAAACTATTATATGTCGAATTTATAACCCTATAACATTATGACATTGTATGGCTGTATATTATTTGCTACCTGTTTTCCTACGATACATTTGTTGTTGAAGCTAATAGTGTTGTTTATAATATCTGTGATTATAATTGTGATTTTATCCATATCATCTTTTTATATGTCATATATTAAATTTATGTCGTTTTCCATAATACCGTTATTGATATTCCGACCTTATAAATATTTCAACTGATCTACATGTATTTTCAAAATATTTGGGTTAAACAGAAAATTACACAGATTATAAAAGAAGACTAAGATGAAGACATGATTAATGTAAGGTTATACTGTATAACATTATAACCAGTTGGCTTATTACTATAATATAAGCAGAAACTCAATTGGCTGTACATAGATGTGGTCATACACTGAGATATGCAAGAATGAACTTTGAAAGGAACTTCCATAATGTCTTAATAACGAATACTCAATAGATGAACATGGATTACTTTTACTTTGTTTACTCTGTATATACAAAAATGCTCTTAGTATTGAACGTAAATTAACAATAATCACATGTGAAGTATGCAGGCGTATTTGCGTGCAAAATATCGTATGGGCTGAGCCGACAGCCTATAAAATCAAGCAACTCTTGATTTCTGTGTATATCCTCGAATTGCAAATGTACGTTTTGCTGTATAGCACTTGGCAAATTTAGTCGATCCTAGAAATGAATTGGATATATTAGGCCATATATGCAATTGTCATCATGACGTGTAGCACATGACGGAGAAATTTCTGTAAATGATACACTAACAATTATGTAAGAAATAAAGTGACATGACTTTTTATTTCATTTCGAATATGTAAGCTACTAATATTGTTTGTCTTCAATTCTCAATATATCACTTATGTCTATCTCCCTACCAGATTGTTCATCAGTTTAATATAATTTTGATTGCAAGAACATCAAAGAGTTTGCACAACAAAATGCTTAATAAATCATTGGAATATAAAATAAAAAATTAAAAATTAAAAAAAATATGCGTGTGAGAGTTATTTTTTGCTACATTCTTTAAATATCAACAACTTGAAACTGGACATATTCTATTTTTCTTTCTAATCTATCTTAGCTATGGAAATATTTATCATATATGTTTTGCTAGTTTATAATACACCTACTATACTTTGGCAAAAGGGGGCATATCCGTCAGCCTTGAATAAAGAAATATGGTTAATTACATATGCATTTATTAGAAATCACTTTTATATCATAAGTCGACTTATTTATTATCTAGAGATCACTTCTCCTATTTCAATACATCTGTGTCGAAGCGATTAGTACCATGGTTTGTTTGCCGAAGGAGCTACCTGAGGAACTGTTTATTTTTTTCGCCTTCTTTGTCAATCATATTCATAGTGAATATTATAGTTGTTCAATAGCTTAATCTTGAGCAAATGGTTCTATGTAATCCCTGATTAATACATAATCTTATCCTTTAATTGAAATTGAAAGTGATACACCGATCAGCATGCATAGTGCAACTATTTTGAAAGCAGTTACATGTACATTGTAGGTGCCGACAAGATTTCAGATTGTAGCTGGACGATTTCCTTCTCCGCGAGAACTATCAATAAATGATATACGCACACTTCGCGTTATTATGCACTCGCTGGAATTACAACCAGCGCGTCCTCTGTTGATCCAAGGGTTCTGGTCGCAGAGGTGTCCACAAGCTCTCCAAGTGTTAGGCTAGGTGCGTCCGCAGCGGAGGGTTCTTGTGACGACTTGCAGAGCACGAAAGTGTATTCCGACACCTCGCCATCATAACGCTAACACCCTCTCGGATCTGGATCTTCTGAAAAGTTCATCCTGCCTTTTGGTATTTGCCTCCTGCATCCGTGCTTAATACGACAAGACAGTCGTAAGAGAGCGGGATAACCCGTTTTCTCTTTGATATGGCGTCGTGTTTCGTCTTTGGCAATTCTTGGTTTCTCTCACGCTAGACGCGTCTGGCAAGTGAAAAAGGTATCATATAGAGTTTCAAATCGAATTGAGCGCTGCCCGGCACGTTTCTTTTTTGTCTTCAATGTGAAGCTCACCATGCTTACTAAGACATTTTATTGAAGCCTTCTTACTACTGGAAGCCCTCCTAAATCAACTAGAAAATTTAAAAATCGAGGGTTTGTTCAAAAGATGCGGGTAACTTCAATGTCTGTTGTATGTAATGTGCTGTTAAAAATCAGTGTGCTCTTAATTTACTATTGCACGAATTGTTGACGTGCTAGTTTATGTATAGGCTGTTGTTAAGTTTGTTATTTGATCTAAAATGATGCATACATCGTTTTAATGACTTATTCTAATTAGTACTTATTTTTTATGCAAATATGAAAGTTTGACGATTTTCCCCTTTCTTCTCCTTTTCCAATTCACATTATCATGTACACATGAAATAACTATTAGAACGTTGTGTCATTATCCAGTGGGATACACTTGACTGTAACCGGTCATAACAAATGAAATTGGAAACTTGAAACATTTATTTCATCTGTGGTGTTAACTAGGCTCCACTTCACTACACAGTGGGTTCCCTTCATATCGATTATGCCAAAATGACAAGATTATCTACTGGTACATCTGTGGAAAGCATATTTAATGATTGGATTAACCAGAAGAAGAGGTACCTGATGGACTGCAAACAAGGTGCCTCCACGAATGACAAGGCTGTGTCGTCAATATGAGGTCAAGCCCAACGCGAAGTGTGACGATAGGGGAAATATCCATACGAAATCACGCATAGGAGACCCATTGTCGAGTGCTTCGACACCAGGAGGGTATCATGTTCTTGTTATTACAATATTCGTCTCAGAAACATTGGTGGGAAATCTCTCATCGGAAGGACATTGCCCCCAAATGAACGAAGTCGTCACTATCAAACCGTAAAGAGCTGACGCATCATTCATCCAATTATCTTTGTATTGATAGAATGGTATTCGCTTTGGAAGAAAGGACATAATTATAGTCCTAATCATTGCGGGTGATTTTTTTATTACGGCATTCAGTTTAAGAAAGTAGTCAGAATATATCAAGCAGAATGGGCACAACTCCGGATCTGAAGTCTATGGTACCAGGAAGTCGTGATGTCACTCCGGTAAAAGATTCACACTCATATGGGTTTATTCATATGAAATCACGCAGGACGGTTGTGAACCCTAGTCGAAGGTACAATGAAGTTACCGATGTCACATAACCATATTCGTAATAAAAAAGGATTTTGAAACACAAATCCCAGTCTAAAACGCATTCTTGTAAAACACATATAATGAAAATACGAATATGTAATTGGACAAAACAGGCCAACCAAGGGTCAATTAACCACCAAAGTTTCCGATGTCCTCTTTATAATCGCATTCATTGTGAAAATTCACATTTTATTCATACAAAGAGTAGACAGAAGTCAGACAGGCTCAGGTTATGAAGCCCGTGACATTACTAGGGAGATGTTCATATTCCTTGTTAGAAAATGTGGAATCATGCAGAGGACGTGTAGCTGCCGATATCTCATAACTTTGCATTACCACATTAACTCGCTTCTTTCTAATATGTAGTCCTATGGTTATCTCTGGGCTGTGATTCTACATCAATTATTGGTGAATGGCAGGAGAATAATAAATCTCAGATAGCCGATTGTCATCCTCGTGATATACATATTTTCAATGTTTGCAGTGATTTATATTTGTATCTATCATTAGGAAAATGGACGAAGATATCCGTGTGGGTGCAAACAGATAGGCGAACTTTTACTAACAATTCTCGTTACCTTCGATGAGAGTCGGAAATGCAGAAGTCATACCTCATATATGTTTGCTTTGGAACGTCATTTATGAAGAGTTCAGTAAAGAGAGTGCAACCATCAAAATTTAATTTTCTGTATTATGCATTTTCTCCGTTCAAGGTGAATTATCACACACACCTTCTCTTCATTCATGAATGTTTCTCTGGTACGATTTAGTATTAGACGATTCATGAAAAGTGCTTCAAAAGAACAAATCCCAATGAGGTCAGGTAACGGAAAGAGAAGGCAACGAAAAAAATACATATTATATAAATTACAACATTGAGAATATACTATCGAAATGCAGGCTATCACTTTCCTGTCAAGGTGTCCCACAGTGGCCAAATAGATATATGAAATAACAAAATTCATAATATTTTTATTTTTAAACCGCACATAATCACCATGTAAGGTGCTCAAAGTCTCCAATATTACCTTAGTTATGCTAACCTACCGATTTTGATGCTCACGATATTTGAGGAATTCCTCTTATCTGTAATCATTTGATACTTGGATAGAGGGTGGCAAAGGTAGATTAATGTCTAGCCTAACGACACGCCGTGATGGGATTCGAACCAGCATCGGGCGCATCTCAGCCATACCACTTATGAATAAAGGTAGATCAATTACGTTCATTGTGCTGACTGGCAAACAGGTATACCTATGAACATGACGGACAAAGAAAGCGGACAAAATATACAGTTCCTCAGGTAGACAAAGGAACATCCCTTCGCTGCTATTATGTAAAAATGTGTAGAACAGGTGTCACATGCATATTCGCCTTTTTACATAATAGCTGTGAAGGGATGTTCCTTTGTCTACCTGAAGAACTGTATATTTTGTCCGCTTTCATTGTCCATCATGTTCATAGTGTATACCGTCAAATAACACATCAACCTTAAATTTACATAAATGGAGAGCCTCATTCATTGAGAGAGATTTGACTTGGCAAGCGAAAATCAGTCAAAGACATTCTTTTATATGTTCCTTTTCAACAAAGAACAAAATGTCTTAACAATATTTAAGTATAAAATTATATCGGCATTCGTCTTCGCAAGCCCATATACAGCACTTTCTGTTTTGTTTGGCATTTCCCTGAAAAATAGAACGCACATTCTTGATTCGGAATTACTCAAAACTGATTGAACACAAAAGTAAGAACCAAAGAGAATAATGGACGATGGAAAAAAATGGAAAGCTTTGTCAAACGAACATTGATATGAAACCACACAAACACTTGTCATAACCTGAATATCTGGTGAGTCAATAAATCGTTGCAAAAAATATAGTTAGTCAACAATGCGAACACAGCCCATCAGACAAAATTAGGACAACGAAATCAACATGTAGTAATTGCCCCAATTATCCATTCCTCCTTACTGTTGATGTCATTCATGTATTGTTGTATGCAAAGTGGGGAAAATGCCCGCCGCAAAAAGCTTTCGCATTTTATAAGCATTATTTACCATTTTAAATGCTTTGCTTTTTTGTGAATTCGCTAGCTTTGTTAAGGCCATGCCTGAAGCTCTATAGCTTCTCGGTTATTATAGTTTTTCTTTTGAGTGTCAGTTTTTTTTTTAAAGATTTGCCTGTCATTTTCACATGGAGTGTGTTTTGCCCTGGGCGTCTGCTATGACGTCAAGCTATTATGCCATTGTGATTTTTTCCAGCCATTTGTCAAGTGTAGTAACCGAATAAGATGTGTGCTTTCACTTTTCTAGTGGCTTACCTCAAGAGGAATTAGAGCACAGAACGTACGTTTTGAAATCATTTTTTTCCTTCCATTTTAGTCTTCACTTTCCTAGTCACGATCATAATTGGGGTACATAATGTTGACTGAGTGACCATGAATTTGAAAGTCTACAAATGGTTTTCGTCTTAATGCATACAGAACATGACAGTTTGACGTTTAGCATTTAGGGGGACTATTTTATAAACACTTGCCTTTTATCATCCAAAATGTCCATAGCTTCATGTCAAATCGCAATCTTGTACTAATGGGCTGGGATTTAGTGATTTTGCGGTTGATGGGAGGAGGTATTTAAAATGTAATAACAAAATAATGCAATGTTTTTGTTTTTATAGGTCAGTGTGCTGTTAAGCTTGCAGAGGCACTAACTTACCTCTTTAAATACTTATTGTGTTCACATGCTGCAGTTAATTCCTTAAAGGACCCCATAAACATGGCAACTATGCCCATCTTACTATCGTTGTTTTCACTAAGGCATTTGATATTAAAGGTAAAACATTTAGCAGTGATCAACAAGCATGTTCTTTTAGGAATGCGAAGATATATCATCTTACTTATTTGCAACTTCCTGACTGGACGTACTCAGAGCACAAACGTGTATACATGCAACTTTCCCTTGCTAGAAGTATCATATGGTGTTCCGCAAGGAATCAAGTTAGGGGCGGTATTGTTTCCTGGTTCTTGTTAACGATGCTGTATGTGATTGGGAAGCTCGATGGATATATATTGATAATTGGGCATTGTTAAACGTAATTCTTACTCTACACTACAAATTTTACTTGATCGTCTGTCAATGTGGTGTAAAGATAATTTTGTGCTTACCTCATTCTTCATAAACTCAAGCCCTCGTACTGATTTTCATCTAAACTCATCCCATTAAGATAATGTACAAAGTCTTAAACTACTAGGATTCACAATACAAAATGAGCTAAAATGAGATTTACGTATCTCCCATATTGTAACGAATGCATCTCGATGACTATAAATACTATGCACTTAAATATTAATTTTTGCATCCGTTTTCTTTCTCCCCCTTCTTCCTTCTCTCTCTCTCTCTCTCTCTCTCTTTCTGTTTTCTTTTTTTTTCCCCTTAACTTGATCGATCTTCCTCTCCCTCCTCCTCCTTCTCCCGTCTCTCTATCTTTCTGTCTCTCCTCGTTACTAGCTATTTCCTTTTTTTCTCTTCCTACATGTCTTGTAATTGTTGTCTTGCTTCCTTGTTTCTCCTTATAATATTACGATATGCATAGACGCATTGTGCATGCAGTTTGTACTATCAATCATTGTCTAATTTGTATGTCCATGGTATTTTAGCAATATTGCTTTACGTAAAGATTTGAATATTGCATAAACTGTCTCAGTCTATCACAAACTCTTTTCTTTCTTTTTTTCTCTTTCTCTTTATCTATCTCCCTCTATTTACCTTTTTCTTTCTCTTGAAGTTCCTTCAATTATCGTTTACTCAGTAAAAGAAGGATGGCCAGACTAAATTTGCAATTATAGACCCGAGTTTAAAAGCCCATCGGCTGAATAAAATTAGGAATGGATTTTTCACAAAGCGTTTCCTCGGCTCTCTACTTCGAACAATGCATTACAACTAACTCCGTTAAGAGTGGCGGCATAAGTAATAACCACTTTTATACCCTATAATTAGTCTGCACTTTGAACACTTTAACTTCAAAGAGATATGTAACATCTCACCACATTCTCCCAACAATGACGAACAAACAAAATATTTTAATTCTATATCTACCTTTCGACATTTTCCTGTCTATATCTCCTTTAATTATCATACCATTATGACACACAAGAAGAGAAAAGTAGTTATCCGACTCAGAAGTAACGTGTTTTTATGAAAGGATATAGGTTCATCGACACTCAGGTGAAACAGAGGTGTTGTGTTTCAACTTCAAAGCACTTAATACTAAATTTGAGGCCATTTTGAAAGCAGCTGGGGGTTGGGTGGTCAAGAGCTAAACAAATCCTGGACATTGGCTCAAATTTCAAATTGTCTTTGTAACGGGGCATTGGGACGTTTATCTTTCATCTGTGTCACCGACGAACCTCATGGAACTTCCCCATTTGTGGTCAAGCATATACTACCATACGTATTACTCATTTGAAGCACCAGCCGCAGGAACTGAAGCTTGTATTCAGCTAGTGTAACACTAACACACTGTTTAGCTAATCTGCAGGCAGTTCACACTCAAGAAATTGTTCAGCCGCTTACAATATCAACACCACACAAATGAACATGATTATGATCTCCTCCTCTCAGTTTTTTACTTAAACTACAAATGAAACAAAAAGAATAGTACTGTAATTTGGATAACGACAGGGTCCCGATGCATGAAATGTACGAGAAAAATGACTGATGGCAACTGTGCAATCAATATCAAATACTATGGCAACATCACTCAAGTGCCAATCAAATCAAAGTTTCCATGGCATTTACTATTAATGGCTAAGTTACCACCAATGCTAAGTGTATTGCAACAGGAACCGTATGCTTTATATCTTTTCATAACTTTTATGTCGAACACTCCTTATAAACAAGAAGCAGTTAAACCAGATCGGTATTGCTACTATTTATTTCTAAATATGTACCAGCCAAAATCAAGGAGATTAGATGAAAAGTTGTGTATATAACAAACTTAACCAAACCTGTACCTTGTCTACACATGG
This sequence comes from Hemicentrotus pulcherrimus, assembly GCA_003118195.1. NCBI lineage: Eukaryota > Metazoa > Echinodermata > Echinoidea > Camarodonta > Strongylocentrotidae > Hemicentrotus > Hemicentrotus pulcherrimus. Next base: position 178,465 of record BEXV01000293.1, on the reverse strand, counting down.
GTCTTAATTGCGTCACTGATACATTGGTCATTTGACGGGCACGGCGCCTAAATGTCAAGTGCTGGACCGGTATGTATACTGATCACGTGACGTGCCCGTCTGGCTTCTTTGTGACGCCATGCGCCCTGGCCGAACAATAGAAAGATCACGTCACCGATTCATTATTGTCTTCTTCGGAAGACAGCTCCATCTGTTATACGAACTAATGTGTTTGTCATTGGTGTGAGGGTGGGCTATAACAGGAGGGGACGGCGAGGGTATACGTGGACATCCTCCCCGGATATTATTTAATATCTTAGGTAATTTCCCAGCAATCTGAGGTACACTGCAAAATAGATTCTTTTATTACGATTTGTTGATTTTTATTTTGGATTTGGTTTGAGTTGGAGTCAAACACAAACTTCGACCCCCTGCTAGGTACTTTATTATGTTTCAATGGTATTGATCTTTGATAGTAAAAGATGACACTTTTTAGTTGCCTTTGAAATATTATATCGGTGCATGAAATCCGAAAGCGATGATTGATTAAACTTCAATTAGAAACGTTGACCATCTCAAACCTCGCACACTCGAACAATTCTAACGAATATTACTCAATAGTTAATCATGTCAAATCTGATTGCCGCCGTTGGCATGGCTTATCCAATTTATCCACATAATATCTCATCAATAATTTGCACAAGTGCTGAGATTCTCTTTTCAGCCATTGCTCGCAAATTGCTCAATAACTCAATAAGCGCGTTCGGCATATTGCGTGTTACCTAATATAATCAGTATATAATCATTCAAGCCTTCAATAATGGACACATCAAAAGTGAACCTACATCAGTGTGATACAGTCACCAGTAGAATTATTGCTCATATCCCACTAAATTGGCTCTAAGTCGACTACATCTAATTGGTCGTACGAATCATTGGTCCTCTCAAAATCTTCCTGCTGTATATACAATGAGGAATGATATTCAAATCACACCCTTTAGTTTCAAAACATTAGTTGCAAACACAGCAAATATCCTATCCCCAAACTAATTATATACGTAATTAGAATGTAATTAAGATAAGTAACATGTTAAAATAAGCAACAAAGCGCTGTATACAAGGGATGGATGCTAGTTTAAAATATACACTATTTTCCCCCATGCTAAATAGTAATACTGGAGTCTTTCACTTTATGTAAACAAAATATGATGATATATGAGCCGCTTTTATATCCTCATAGTAAAACCTGCTGTAAGGGATCGTTTAACAATGTTAAATCTGAAGTACACCGTCCTACATGTTATCAGTGTCTCCGATACGGTGTAATATTGAAGCCCTAAAAAAACCGCGCTTCAAAATGATCAAGAAGTTTTACCATACTCGTTTTTCCCAATAGACTGTAGTGTTAGGAAAACCGTTCGGCGAAAGGTTTTTCACAATTTGTAATTCCAATCATTAATATCTTTATAATCAGACAGGCGATCGGCTTGTAAAAGTCATGGAGTTCCTGACTGACCTTAAGGTTTATAATTATCATTGCAGCATGAGCTTAATCCAGGATTGTTTCTAAAGGATCTAAGACAAAGTTACCGGATCCCTTTAAATCAAGAACGTTATTATGAAAGTGAAAGAGAGAGAGAGAGAGAGAGACCGGATCCTCACGTCTTCATCAGTTTTCCATCTGATGGGGTTTTGAATCAATGGCTGCCGTATTGGTAGCGTTGTCTCTGCTTGCGTGAATATAAACACGGACAAATATTCCCCTCTGTTGTATTTTGTCGTCATTAAATAAAAAGGTGCACAGGTGCATGTGATCGTAGTCCTCCGGCAAAGTGTAACTTTGCTTTCACTTATCATTAACAGGATGATGGATATGCGTACTATAATTACGAACGCTAATACACGCGTAGTATCGTTCTTTGTGATTCCTTTGTAGATATTTTTATTTTTCAATTTATGAGTGGAATTTACGAGTCATTCGATGGCAAAACGTGCTGTCACGAGGCAACTTCTACCGTCGCTATAAAATATGCAGTATGATCAAGCCTGTAAAAAAAAAGCTTTGCGCGGATAACTTAGCCCATTGCCTACTATGTCTGGGTAGTTCCTACGTTAAAGCCTATCGGGAAATGTAAATTGTAAAAAGTGAAGTGTCAATGGTGTTTCCATATGAAACGCAGGAAATTATCTTACAAATACACAAACGCAATGTAAAAACACACGAACAAATCCACACACTAACTACTGTTGTGTTGTAGATTATTTATGCTACACCGATGAGGATTGGCGATTGAGTTATTATTCGCATAATTATCTTTTCGATAAATTAGTATAATGATTAATTGTAGATGATGCAAAATCAATACAAATATAAGTAACCATCACGGGCGGTGTTTAATAGGGATATCTTATCTGATTTTACATAAATTTACCATTTCTTTTTTCAATAAAGTAATGGTAGCGTAACCAGTGCATGAACATACTTTTTAGTTATTTCAAAATATTAAGACTTAGGGATGAAAACAAAAACATAATTACATAAACAATACAGAAAACCTAACGGTAATGTGGAATAATTAGGCACTATCAAGCATTAAAAATGGTTTCGCAAATGAAAATGCTTTAATTTTCCCCTCCTTTTAATTTTCTTTCTTCCTCTCTCTCTATCTCTCTCTCTCTATATATACATATATACAGTATGTCTCTTTCTCTCTCTCTCTCTCTCTCCGCACCTTTCCCCCTCGTTCATCATTGTCCATCTAGCTCTTTCCCCCTCTCTTCCTTACTCGATACGTTTTGTTCCTTGTGAACGTTTCTCTCTAGACAGCACTGACCTATCAATTCTGTCATCCGTCGATACATCAATGATATCATATACACATATTAAGCGCAAGGGAGGAATTATTAATTCTGGCTCGTGGGAAATGACCAATTATTATTTGCGTGTTCAATGCCGAAAACATCAAGTCGCGATGCGTAATCGTCTATCGGGAAAATAATCTCGTCGAGACCGCTCAACTTTAGATGTATGACCTTCTCATGAATACTGTTACATGCTCGAAAACTTCTTCATGTCTTCGCCCAAAAATGTCAATGTTTCGACTGACCACAGGCAACGGATTTTTACGTCTCTTTCACATCATGATCAATACTTCAGCGAAACCGCTCATGCCCCCCTAATGCCACCGTTAAAATAGTGATCGTTTCTCACATTTGTCGAATATCTACATGGCTCGAGCTGGGTTGCTCATCACTATCTCAAGTGTGAGGGCGATGGGAGAGTGTAGAATAAAGAAGACAGAGGGNTTTTTTTTTTGGGGGGGGGGGGTGGGAGCAGTTGCTTGGGTTTGTCAATTCCAATAATTAAATCAAGAAGAAAGGGAACGTAATCATGAAGAAGCTATCTACCTTTCAGACAATATTGATTCGCGAAACTCAATTGGGCAATTTATCAGACCGAATGGCTGCCATTACCTTTAAAAAAAAGCTCCATTACTCCGTGATGAGCAACAAAATACAGAAATGCAATCTTGAGCAAATCAGGGTTCTTTTTTACGGATCAGCCATTAGTTACGATCGGGAGACATGCCTCCAGTTTCGGACATTACATTATGCCAATATTACCCAGTAATGTTTCTTTAGGGGAGCAAGATAATGTGCACAGATTGTCGTTGCATAAAAGAGAATGAATTAAGTTAAAGTGGAAGGGGATTTTGTCAATGGCAACGTTATTGCTTTAAAATTGATCACTCATTGATCTAGCGTAATATTATGCCCTCGTATGAAAAGAAAATATAAACTGGTACTTTATGTTTATAATCTAATTCTAGGAATATCAAATAATGTAGTTCATATTTGCTTCACTGTGCATCCCCTCCCCATTTAAATGAATCAGATATGTAAAAAGTGCGTTTCATTTATGATAAGGGTATGTGAAATATTGATCTTTTTCTTGGATATTAATTGCTTTCTCCCTAGTTTTAGGATATTTAGCGGTTAACTCTACGGTGAACCATCATTAAAACATGTTTGTCGATAGCGTACTTGACCTGAATTATATATATTTTTGTTCAAAATGTAAGTGGCGCCAAAGTGGGCAACGCAACGCTGTAACATCAACCTTGGTCTTATACTACCTTCTCATTCATAATCATGTTAAAATTGGGGTATAAGGCGATTATCAAATTTGATTCCACACTCAACAACACAATCATAATTTAAATTTTCATATTCTGGAATGTTACATACTCCATTCATTAAAGGTTGATGCAGTACTTATACGGAGAGTATGTCAAGCAAAGTCATAATATAATTAGAACACGACACAGAAACGTGTACACATATATAGACTATTCCTTGTTGTTACATTTCCTACAAATTCCTATTGATAAACAAAACGGTTAGATTGTCTCCCATGTTCTATTCTATATGTTGGATGAATTGGGGTTAGTTCATGATAAATCATTTCTATATTTTGACTACTCGTTCCGTATTTGCTATTGTTCCTGATATACGTTTACACGAACGTATTTATATTATTCCAATTATTTGATGTATGTATTTTATTGTAAATGTAATTATTGTATGTTTTATGTGGTTGATACATGTCTGATTTTCCTCTTTGGAATACATTTAATCAGGTTGGAGTGATTTGACAGTTCAAAGCCATCACAACTAGCAACAGGTAGAATAAGTTCTTCATTTTCTGATTACAAGGCCTCGAGAGCACTATAGGTACACACTTCTCCGAAGCAAAATATTGGAAAATATCGGTAAACGCCTCAAGGGTAAGTTTCAGGAGGCGAAGTTGCGAGCTAACAATATCAGAAAACTTAATAGAGGTTTTCAACATAAATCAGAAAAAATGAACGCTTGTAGATGTTTGAATTGGGATTTCTTTTCGGATGGATTTGCGACATATCCACATAGGTTGTTTTAAAACCATTACTCTCTAATTCTTATAATATTGGAATAGATTCTAAAGCTACATTAAGTGGTGTTTCGTTAAACATTTTATATGAATTGCATTTAGATATTACCCTTTTGTGTCACACTGTACACCTATATCCGATTCATCACTATTGTTTTCATACATAATTTGTGGTTCTCATTAGTATCAATATGAGTACAGCATGAATTTGCTCTAGCATGCTTAACAGAAGTAATAACTTTAACTTAATCGGTTATATAAACGGATACGATAGCAACTGCTCTCGAAAAATCAACCTATGGCAATTTTAACATAATGCCTCACTTTTCAAAATGTGGGATCATGATGATAACGTATAACATGATCCGAACATGGAATCTACTGCATGTACAATTATTGATTTTTCGGAAATAGATGCGATCTCATTTTTCTGTTTTAGTAACAAGTCTGAAAAATGTTTCGCAATTATCTATTAAAATGTCCATTTACAAAACATCACAGAGTATTTGCTTCAGTTTGCTTTTTTTTTTAACCAGAACACTGTCCACTGATCTGTGTGACACGGTAAATTCTCCCTGGTATATATACTGAACGCCAGAATGACGTGTATACATAGGCCTTCACGCGTTATTAAAGGTAATACAAAGTTGTGGTATGGGGTCATCAACTTGGCTCAATTAAACTTATTGGAAGCATATGCGTTCCTACAATATTCAATGATCGTTGTCGCGGTTTAAATTGGGTGTAAAGTGATGAAATTGTGAATAATAAGCTCTTAATTTTGTAAAGCCCCTTCCAGAAATAGATATTCCTTTAGCTTTAAAACAATGTTTCTTGACTAAAATCGACCAATTTTCAATTCCCATTTTTAAATTATATATCAGAACTGCATTTACCAAGATTGTTATGGTCAAAATTAACATTGTATGGCCGTAAAGGCGCATATTTTAAATTATCGGGAGCACCGATAATTTTAATATTTTAATTTCTCAAAATCATAGCGTTTTAGAACCCAATTTATTCAAAGTCGCTTATTTTAACAATAGATTTCACAATGGTAATGCAAATTTTAAAATATCATAATCCAATCCTGTTGAAATATTACCAAAACGTTGTAATACCTGTACCTTTGAAAACATTTTAGATAATGTAAGTCTTGATCCCGGAACTGTGGGAAAGCAATCCTCCCCATTCCTCAGCTACCATGTACCATAATTTATTTTAAACAATACATATTCCGGTGTGTATTTCGGTAATGGACTGCATCACCGTCGTCTTCCTTAGCAACGCTTGCTTGAGGAGTTATTAAGACGTCTTTCATACCGAGACCTATGAATGAATCGTATAAGATAACCTGAAGTATAAAGCTTCCTTTACTTAATGGTCGAGAGTTATATTAGAAAGGATATTGTGTATCAAATGCTACTTGGCATTTTGAAAACATTTGGTCAGTCAAAATGCCATACGCTATAAAAAAAATATGTCCAAATATACATTTAGTGTGCAAGTATATTTCTATCTAAATATTAGCAATGGTTCGATTACCGCTTGTAATCGTTGGTTCATCTTCGTGATAGGATTCACAGCCCTTTGAAAATTACGAGAAGAAGCAGAGAAATAAATAAGTGATTTGTCTTTTTAATGCCGAAAGAGATGCTCTTTGCGGTAAATTGAGATTCGCCTCTAGACAGATAACAATAAAACTAATTTGTGATGATCATATCTTTCGCAACCACAAATTAAGTGACAAAATTATCAAATTTTGTTAGCTAAATACTATGAATTCATAAAAGTGACATTAAATGAAGGTTCTCATGTTTTGTCAGAATCGGAACAAAATATTTTGCCAGATGCAAAATGGAACAAGGCAAACTACGTTTCAAAATACTATCGAGACATAATAATTTAATTTATCTTCACATATAGCGACCTTATCAAAGTCCCCCTAGACCATGAACTCCCATAAGAATTTACCAATTCCAAGTATTAAAGTCTCTCTCTCTTTCTTCCTTTTATTTTTGATTTGATGTAATTCTGATCATGAAAAGCCGTTACAACCTGTAACGATTGCTTCTAACCACATATCGAGCTAAGCAACCGCCAATCAAACCATGATGAAATAGTGCATCTCAGGCTCGGATCGCATCATTGATTTGCGCCTGCCAGCTGAAACAATAATATACACTTTGTGGAACATGTTCCAAGGACAGGTATCTTCAGATCGCGTTAAAGGCTTCTCAAATCCAGTCATCGTTTTGGATTTTTGTCTTATCGAGTATTAGCTGTAATCGCTCGGCTTTGCCCGTTTAAAGTCGTCCTTTTGTGGCATGCAAAGGACATTGTTTTATCATTTAAATTCTGAAGAGTGGTACGTAACAGGTAACCCAAAGTTATACACACAGACGGAAAAAAAAAGGAGTTCACTTCTCCATCTCCCTCAAAAAAAGAAATCGTGACTAATCCTTCCCCCTTTGTTTTCTTCAAGTATTTATGATATGTCACTCAATATCGTCTACATAATTTCCTCTCGTAAATGTTGTAAAATATATACTTTAAGTGGAGAAGAACTCACTCAAAGGCCTAACGGACAAGATTTGTTTTGGTATTATGATTATTTATCACTCACGAAAAAACGCCCTTTAAAGCAGGGCATTATTAGCCTAATACTTTGATATTTCTTTAAGGTAAAGCAAATGTATAGTATTTGTCACTTGTAAGTTGGAATTTTGTACAGTCACCTTCAATTATAGAGAAATAAGCATTGAAATCGTAATGCTCAAGGAAAAGGTATGACATTTTGAAGTCACGAAACTAGCTGATAACGGGCCAACGATGTGGATATCTCTGAATACAGGAACCGCCAATGACGTTCGGCATGTAAATTTCACTTTCACACTTATACAATGTGCTCAGAAGCCTCAATCAGTTATCAAACTGTTTTAACATATCTCTGATTAAAGTTGGACAAGTGAAATAGTTTGAAATATTAACACAAATATATACTGAGAAAGAGAGGAAAAGAGAGATTATATCACATAAATGAATATCACAACTTTGTTCACTGTATTGAAAAAGAATTAATTAAAAAGATACAGTGAAACATCTAATCACATGAGTTTAACACAAAGTGTCTATATAAATTTTGACAAATGTATTATCATGTAAACAGAAAAATATCTAGTTTCTTACTTTTAATCAGATATGTAAACGGCCCACAAACACGCCTATATATATATATACATAGATATATATACATAAAATAAAGATCTTTTTTTGTTGTTGCGAGTTTCATCATGCTAATATTGTATATATATATATATATATATATGTATATAAATATGAGTCGATCAGGTGGAATGAAGAGAGTATAAATAACAGAGAAAACCATGTCAACCGTGAAAGCGATTCGTATATTCATTTTGCTGAAAATAGATTTTCTAAGCGGAGTAGTAATTTTGCTTTCTCGTTCTGTAGGTTTATTGGACGGCTCTTCTAAATGTCAGATTTGGTTAGGATGAATCAGCATTTACAAAATGAAATATGGAATTGATTAAGATTCGGCAATAACGAAGCACCATTTCCTCATGTCTGTCTGTCGTCTGCATGAAGCGCAATATTTCAAAAAAATGCACAGAGGAAAGGATAGGTAGAATTGAAAAATTGAAAATATATCTCATGAAGATAGCAATGCCCCTTTACGCAGTTATTCATGTATTACAAAACATGACAAATATAATTGAAAAATATGCTTCTTGTTAGGGACGAAAGAAATATAATTAAGGACGTAAAGAGCGACAAATAATAAAATTGTGAATGACTTACATATGATATCATGGGTAGATTCCAGGCAGCAGCTACTTTAGCCTCCGTGGTACAAGTTAGTCCAGGACCTATGAAAGCAACAATTCCATCCCGCCATTGGTCCGACAGGGCGCGTATAGAGCCTTCCTCGTTACCGTACGTATCCAACCAGCGGAACTGGAGACGATATCCCGGCAGCATGTCCGGGTTATTGTTCACGTCCCGTACCGCTACGGTCATGGCGCCGCCATTGAAGCGGACCAGACGGGCCACCTTGGTCTTGTCAGGGGCTAGAAATCCGAGAGTGATGATCTGGGTCTCATTCTGCGAGATTGGGTCTATGTTGCTGAGCTGGGCATGGTTAAGACCTAACAGGCAGAGGACCAGGATCGTTAGATAGAACATGACTTCCATGGGTCTATCTTTTCGATGGTATTCACACATGCCTTATCTCCAGGAAATGCGCCGTCTCTTGAAGACGGCACACCTTAAACGTTTATGACTCTATTCCTGCGGTTCGTCCTATCCTAACACGATGATAACTTTTCTCAGCTTGGTTTCGCATTAAAGAAACACTCCATCATGTTTAACCTTTGCTTTAGAAACAGACAATCGATCCAAATTACCGATGATTATTTGCCTCTCAATAATACAAGTGTAAATGGGAAATACAAAAGCAAACGAAACGACTATTTGCTTTTAATTGCCCATTAGAGGATTCAGACCTGTCTCAATCTTCAGCTGAAAATCAAATATTTGAGCAAATTTTTGTATTGAAATCGTTCAACAGGCTGCGTTAGAGACAATTATCAATCATACATATATATACATATATAATTGATCCGACATATGTAGAATGTCCATGTAATTAAAAAGGCAAACTGCACGAAATGATGTTCCGCTCATCATCTAGCAACCCAGGCATTTACACAGATTTGTAGACTCTGACGACTAGGAGCAAATCAATTTTGGGTAGAAGTGTAATTCCACTCGCTGTCAAAATAAATCACGAAATCCCTTCCGCGATGAAATTTAATTAACCAAGCATCATAGGCGAAGCACAAATATCGAGTTATCCCTCACATAAACATGTCGCAAATATCAAGAAATATCCTTGCTCTCTCGCTCGATAATGCTTCGAAAGATTGTAGGAATCCTTTTTCCTTCGCAGCCTCACTCTCCTGTTCTCATATGGCTGATAAAAACTGGAAAAGTGGAAACCAGGCAGAGAGTTGGGAAGTGGTTTTTATTTTGATCCGTTATTCACGACAGTGGTACGAGAGACTGGTTAGGAGCGCACAGACCACCTCGCTTTCAATTGGTAGGAGAGCAGGCATATTTCACTTTCTCTCCCACTCACGTACATGCTCGCTCCCTCGCGCACTCACTCATTCGCTCTCTTCATCTCTCTCCTGGCAATTACTTTCCTTTGCTCTGGTTGGTCGTCGTGATCATCGTTATGTCGCCCTCATGGTGAGCTATACGTCCTAGGATCGGCAGTGACAGTGCGACGACCTATGTTGTGTGATAGAGAGAGAGAGAGAGAGAAGAGAATAGATGAAAATGAAAGAAATTAGTTCATGTAACAGCACCAATCACAACCTAAATTCATATTATTTTCGTCCATTCGTAAATGCTTATTCATTTGATGAAAAAATAAATGAAGAAGAATAGCTGGATCAACGATGGCCCGTTAAACATTTGAAAGGAAAATTGGAGGAGTTTATGAGCCTTTTCATTGTAATGAAAATGACAAGTCATGTTGGCTTTGCAAGTAATCCAAGGAGTATATCCAAATTATGTCTGCCTCATCAAGGTAAATGGTGTTATTATGATTTTAAATGGTATATTGAACGACTGTATATTAATAAAACAAGATGTTTAATCAGAACGGGCGATGGAGACAGCAAATACACATTTCATGCAGTATGCATTTATGTAACCCTCCCCCTAAAATCAATTAAAGAATGTTGCTGCAGTAAATTTAGACCAAAATGAAGAATTGATTATTAACATTATGCATTTTAATACATTATACATTCAATGTCAAGAAGAAGAAAAAAGAAGATATAATGAGTGATGCACTACATGTGGGGTTCCTTTTAATTTGTAATTTGCATGTTACAAATCTTAACGTCGCTGAGGGAATTCTGTTTGAATAATTCACTGCAGTTTTCATAACGTAAATTTGTGAAGTAGTGGGTGATGTTTTTTAAAGTAATAACTTTACAAAATGAAATCGCGATAGAAAGCAAAGTTGAAACCTCTATGTCACAAAAAGCATCGTCATAACTTTTTTACTTGGTGTTGGTTTACTAGGAAAATACGACGAGAACAAGATTTGAAGTGCAACAATATTGATTTCATTAAATTAATTTTTGACAATAGTATTGATTCTAGGTGTTTACTTCAGTTAAAGTATGGCATAAATGTGTTTATTTTATCGACGATACTTGATACGGAAATCATCATCAGCTGAGTGCACTAACAGCTAACATGCTGTACCTTCGATCTGTTCTACTTCTTTATTGGTTAAGTTACCAAAGGAAATTGGTAACAGATATTTACATATTTCCATAAATGTAAACTGACCATGTAAATTTGTTCCATATATTGTTTTTTTCGGTTCAATGGTAACAGCTGGACTTAACAGATGCCCTATCCTTAAAAACAAAATAATTGGTCTATGAAGGAACACATTAACGAAATCGGAACACTCATGCCTGCCTACCACTGTGTCTAGAACCCCCTCCACCTCCTCTTTTTCTATGAGGTATATACCCAATTATGCTATATCTCTCTCACTTCGCCCCTCCCCATCCTCTCTCTCTCTCTCTCTTTCTCTCCCTCTCTCTCTCTCTCTCTCTCACATACACACATGCGCGGGCACCGACGTCCGCGCTTCGCTGTCTGTCCTCGATATGAAGGTCCTATAATAATTATGTGTGTTCGCGTTTTCCAAGATGGGTACGTGTACACACACGCGCGCGCACCCACACGCACACACTCACATACACGCACCTGTCTTTAGTTAATATCTCACTTTTTAATTTATTTCTTTCTCAAATCTTCTTCCCATGTTTTACAATGCTCACATCAATCCATCCTGTAGTGTATCTCTCCGTCATCCCCAATGGGTAACATCTGCCCAACCCATCTTTTTATTTCACCACTCTCTGTAACTCTGTTCAAGGTTCTGCCTGTAGCAGGCACTTTGTCGTACAACTATTTCCTCAACCTCTTCCCTCCCACCCCCTCTCTTTCTCTCTCCCACTCACTCTTTCTCTCTCACCTTCTCTTTCTCTCTCTCTTTCGCGCACCCTCCACCTCTGCAATATATATCTCACTTTTAAATACAAATTTTTCTATCTGTCCATGTACAAAAAAATACTCAGTCCCACTTGTTCCTTTATTTTAGGACAGTAAGACATCTAGCGAAAAGGCAAGTGATGACTGACATTACGTACCCGAATCCGAACTTTAGCGCATGCATGTAGGCATGTCCTGCTACTTGGTGAAACTGCGTATGTAATTTTTTATTTATTCATGTTTGTACGTGCTAGATCGTTACCTGTAGTGTCAGAATGTGAGAAACGTATGTGGAATTATGTAAACTGCCATATATTTATCATGTAGAGTAGTATAAGACTCGTTTGATGACAGATAAATCAAGTTTAGTATTGATAATTTAACAGGCTGTAGAAGTAATGAAATTTATTCAAACATCTCCAATTCTACAATTATTGTTGGAAGGAAGGCAGATTTTCATCATATCCGTGAGATTAAAAAATCATTTTATCATCACACTATGTTGATTAATGGTGTTGCTTTGCGTCACAATATTTTCATCGCACGCCTAATCTCAGCTCATCGATCACTCTTATGAGAGTACGTGCAATTGAAAGCGGCAGTCACGAGCAATAATTGATCTGAAAAATACGTCTGGCAGGTATTTGAGTCACGTGATAAATTATTTCCTTGCTAGAAGTATCTTAAACCAAAAGAAAATGCGAGTCATGAAGGATGAAAGGAACAGAATGTCAATTTATCATATATTTGATTTGGCAAAAAGGTCTGCAAATAAAGTGTGTGCCGTCGATTGTGAAGGGCTATCACACGATCATGTTTCGTATCAAACGCTAGATAGAGTTTCATTTTTTCATCCTTCTTGCATTAATTACTCAACTAATGTGTTTATCATCAATCCATTAACTCGTTTAAATTTCGAACGATGACATCTCTCATGAAAGTGCAAATACATTAAGAACACCATACCATTTTGTAAGAGTTTCTCACTGGCTATTGATTGAACTCTAATTAATGAACGCTAACATGCGGAACGTTTTGGTTCGGTCATATTTGACTTAATGTCTAATATACTCGGTACATTTTCCATTAATAACCTTTTAAAATCACATGAATAACAAATAAATGCATTTATATACAGAAAATGCAACTTGAGCTAAAGTGATTCTAATTGAAGACAAATTAGTAGAACGTGTTGGATAAATAAGATTAAAATGAAGAAAAAAAATCCTGACAAAACAAATAGGTGATATGTCGAAGACGACTTACCAATTATAATGAAGCAAAACATGATCAGAAGAGTGAAAGGAAGAGAGGGGGAGAGAGAGAGGGGGGAGAGAGAGAGATGAGGAGATGGGGAGGCGTAATTTCAATTTAGATAGTATCTGGAGGATCATATTACGTTGCACAAACATCAATCATTCTTGAAGAACATAAGATTCAACGGCAACGGACATTCGAAGGGTCTGCTCTACTAACTTAATTTTAAATTACTCGATTTGACATCAAATTATGTTCAGCATTTGTGGAAGCTGTGAATTTAGCGGTTCTGGTGCTATGACTTCAAATGACAAAAACATTGATGGATGAACAAATTCAAGTAGTGATTCTTACTTTGTATCTTAGGGGATTAAATAGAAGTTTTTAAAGGGAAGCAATCCGCACGAATCTTTTTAAAGATTGATTTAAAATTCATTGATATAATGCAACATTTCTTGAACAATAAGAACCAAATACAATCCTTTCACAAATCGTTGGCTGCAATGTTATTTAGGAAAAAAGGTGGTTGCTACTCAAAAGCAGTTCCTAAATATATTTCCTAATTATGAAAGGGATATGCCTTCTCTTTATATATTAAAAAATAGCATGCATTCACAACGAAACAGGTTCAAAAGTTAGATTTTAACTTTTCACATCGTCAGTTTTGTCATTGTAAAATATAATCAAAATGTTTTGGTACAGGTACAGTACTTTTGAAAATTCACATGCAGATATCAAGACAAATTCTCATGGACGGTCTTTTTGTATTAAATACACATCGTAATGACAGCAAATTGAGATGATATTAAGCTGCTTAAGAAATGTGATTATAATGCATGGCTTATAATATACACGACATGACTTTACACGCCGTTGCCAAGCGATGTGAAATCAGTCGAATCAGATCTCATACGTGAACACCGAACGTGATTAGAATAAATAAAACTTCAATGTGGGAACTCATCTCTAGACATGGACAAACTTCCCCAAATGTCCCTTCTCTTTACCACTGGCCATCACCAAACAAAATAATGCAGTTTCTCCTAAAACTTATTTACCGAATACAGAAGGCCCCGAGCAAATCTTTTCCAATTTCTTCGTCAAACTTGCAGACCAATTTTATATTTGTAATTACGATATATGGGTGCATTGATGGTCGAGAGTGTCAGTAATTAAATTGAGCATTTTGAAGAGGAGGTTAGGCAATTTCCTCTAAGGTGTGACCGTCAGCTCTCTCTAAGGTGTAGCATTAATTATAAATAAATAATGGTAAAAGCAATTTAATCTCGTTATCAAAACACCCCGCAAGCAAGTAGAAGGTGATTCGTAATGTAATGTTAAACGAAGTAGTACGTGAGTAAACGCAGATATTCGGAAAAATCATAGCGGAGAAGTTGAAATTGATGTTGACGTTTATTTCACTTTTACATCTCAAAGGTGTTGTGATTTTTTTCCTGAGGTGGACATCGCTCCCTTGTGATCTGTAGAGAATGCCTTGCTTGTAATCGCTTGATATTTCTTTGAAACTTTTTCATTTTGCGCCTTCAAGTTTTTGAATTAAGTTGACGGAGACTCGCTCCGTGAAGTTTTTTTTGCTTTATTTTTCTACAGTAGTTGCCTGTTAAGTGAAGGCCGTACCACAATGCGCAGAGTCTAATCCGTGATTCATCGTCATCCACTTTATATATCAACCACTTTTTATAACAATTGGATACATCGGTTGTTCTCTTTTTTAAAGTATTTTCAGGCATATTGCTAGAGCACATGGGAAGCCTCTGTCATTATATTACCCACTGAAACAGGGTGATCCCTGTGTTATAGTGGAGGTTCATTTATTTTGAATTTTACTGAATTTGGTACCAGTGCAATCGTAAACTTACACTGAGTAGGAATATCACACTTGTTTAACTTCCTAAGTTCGAGCAAAAATTATTTAAGTGGATTAAAATTGATAAAAAAAATAAACCCACTCGAGACCCCGAAAACGATCGTAATACAGCTGAATTTTCAGTGACGTCACTAAATACTGAACATTGGCCCGCTCTGCTGAACTCATCGACGACGGCGCGCGATGGTAGTGCATGTGCAAATCACTTGAATCGCATTGAGTGCCGTACCCATTAATTGCCGACTCTATACATGTATATTAGCTCTATTAAAATCCGCTGGAAATATCGATATGGACGGAAACATATTAGATTTGAGTTTTGAGGAAATTCACATTTCTAGAAAGGTAATTTTCTGCCCTTTCATACGACACCTCAATCAGGAAAAATGGGCCAGGACTATCACATTTTTGTAATACTTGCATTTCCATAATTTGGTTAAACGAGCAACAAACAGAGTTGACAAAAGACATTAATCCGTTTTGTTGACGATTAGCCATGCAAAAAGAAAACGAAAGACTTGATTTTGTCTTTAAAATGCAGATACCAAAGGCAAAATTAGTTTTTGGTTTCCTTCCTTCAATTTTGTTTAATCACTCATTGAAATATGCATCATATGTGCAGCATAAAATGAAAGAGGGGTATCTTAGCTTTACAAATTTGTGTCATTTATTGATTATAGTTGTGATCAAGTTATAATAAGCATCGCTATTCTTTCCGGGACGCACTGTATTACCTGCCTGTAGCGCACGTACAATAGCTGGCTTGTCATATGATAGGCCTAGCCAACCAACCTGGTGTGCGATCGAGCTAGCCGGGAATTGCGAACCGGGCTGATATCGGTTTTCTCTCGAACGGAAATAACATGAAAATCAAACAAATATTTGTAGAAAATATTACTTATTTAAAGTATCTCATTTAAAGTTCCAAAATAAATAAGATATCGCCAATGGCGGTGAATATACAAACAGCGTTAAACCCATATATAAAAGTTGCAATAGGCATCTTACTTTGTCCTGAATGTGTGATGTAGGGTAGTTCATTCAGTGAAATCATACTATCGCATGTGTGTTTTTTTATCGCCGTCATTTCAATTTGTGAGTGGGTTCTGGAGATTGTATCAAAAGTACATATTTTGTATTTCTCACACTAATGAGTGCTTAACAAATACTCTACCCATTTTATTAAGCTTCTCAGCTATTTTAAGAGGTGTAATTTACCTATGTTTTTCAAATTTCAATGAACCTTCTCTTTAAAACAATTAATGTGAGAGAATACCGTAGTAAAACGGTAACCATGTCAGTGAAAATTTGGAATTGTGAAGAATTTTTCGGTTACATGTTTGCATTTGAAGTAGTAGTTGTTATTGTTGTTACTTGATCTAATAATTCCCGATAGAAAATACTATAACGTCGCCCACAAGTTATTCATAATGTAGTAGTAGGGTGATCACACTGTCACACAGTCTGCCCCCGAACACACACACACAACAGCAGTCAGTTGGTAGAAATATCAGTTTTTGTAAATGTATTAAAACAAACTAAACAATATTTTTAAATTTTCATTTCACATTAATTTCAAGCATACCTTTTACTGCAATTCTGTTTAGTTTCATTGTTATAGGCATGTGGGAAATATGTTAATTATCGAATTAGAATATTGTCTGTTCAGCCATGTGTGACATGGCCCGCTGATCGCCCATTGACTCGCGCTGCTATTCTGCGTGGTGAAAAAATGCACCTCAATGTATAAAACTCCCTTACAAAAATGCAATATCCTCATGTGCTTCACTCATTGAATCAATTTGTTATTTACACTCAAGGTAGCCACAACTGTACGGGGATCACCAAACTTTGTTTTTCTCATTGTGGAATGTTGTGGCCTGTTGAATGGTTTCTCGAAAATCGTCATAAATCCTAAAATCTAAACATTTTTTTTTTAAAGAAACATATACTGTGATGTAGCTGTAAGTCTACAAATTCTTATCATATGATCGGTCTTTCTGAATAATTTTTGAAACACATGAGGAAATAGCTGTGACGGTGATCCAAGTAATTTACATCGCCATATTGTATTGGCATTGCAAACAATATCAGGAATGTTTGGTGTAAATATGATCTATGATTATATGATTTAAAAAATGCCCCCAAATTGAACAGTTTGACTTTCCTAATTTGCATTATAAGTGCGCGAATATGTAATTAGCTGAAATGACCTAATTTGCATATTTGATGAATATTCATGATTTTATTAAATGACATATATTTACATACCTGTCTGATATACATAGGTTTCACTGATGTATCGTGTTCGGTTTTAATTTTGATTACATATGCGCAAATTAATTAGGCGGACTTAGTTATTTTCACATCTTTTTTTATATCTGCAGATTCGCAAAAATGGCAAAAATGACTCATTTTGTTGGCTTCTGTTTTCAAAACGGTAATAGATATATGAATTTTCTTCTTTCTATTTTTTACCACAAATATGATATTTTAGTGTCTGATAATTTTATTTATTATTTGTGTCCGAGAAAGTGATGAATTGAGTTGTCAACTTTGTCGAATTATGCCATTTTGACAATTTGGCCATTTCTGGCAGGTTTTGGGGGAATTTTGCGATATCAAAAAAATGTTATAAAATCACAACGCATTGACCGATTTCAATTCTGTTTTTTTTTTTTTTTTTTAAGCTTCCATAAAGCTCGACCAGTTGCAACTATCAAATAACATGTGTTTGTTGTAATTATTTTTGGTGTGCTATACCTAGTAGTAGCAAAAAATGGTAACAGCAGTGGTAGTAGCAGTAGAAGCAACAGTAGAGGCATTATCCATTTTCTTTAATTTTTCAAAACTACTATTCAATATGTCATTTTGTGTCTATTATTAATACATGTTTCCCTTCGTTTCCTTTTCTTTTCTTTATTTCACTTCAGAATGGTACATTGCGAACTAGCACATCACGGTCGACATGGTGCATTTCCTTACAGAAGAAGCAAAACCAGCCATACGATATGACTCAAATGAAGATGGATGCACCCCATGCACAAGGCGTCAAGTATTTTATATTGCCAAAGCTCTTGGTTCTTTTTTTATGTTGACAATCACTGAATATCTTTTGATCTCCCGACAGTTCCTACAATCCTGAGTGAATTCCAAACAAAATGTGATACCTATCCGTATTCAAAGGAGGTAACCGGGACAGGAGCGAAAACAGGAGCGAAAACACGGCATTTGAAGGTTTAATATTTACCCCCGTCAGTTTTTGGTTGATCGAAGATGCATTGTACAAACAATTGAAGGTTCTATCTCCCGTGGCGAGCGTGGGCTACATTTTTCTGAATCATTCTGATGGGTATAATTCTTCCTGGAAAGCAAAGCTTCTCAAACCGACATCTCATGAGTCTCCCAAGATGGACGCATTTTTAGAAATCTCGATTCATCATTTATCAAAGCATCAAAAAAAAAAAAGGCAATATTTGGAAGAGCAGGAAAGATATGTGTTAAAAATTCAAAACTATTAACGGGGGAAAGACAGAACGAGAGTATGCACGTTTAAAGGGAGGGGTGGAGAAACAGATAGAAAGATATATATAATATATATCAAACTAAACGAGTACAGTGACAACCCATCATAGCTTTATACAGAAATCTCGTTTCGTCCCAGAGGAAATATCGAAACCGTTCCCGGTTATTGTTTTTACACCTGTATCCTTCCTACATGTTTCCTAGAATCTGACTTTTTGACGGGATTCTCTCCTTGGGTGCCCCTCAAAGACATTGGTATGACAAAATAAAATGCACTGAACTTTGACGAACTGGTTATCTCAATCATCAATTCATAGCGATTGACTCTTATTGTGCCGAGGGGAGTGCTTGGGTCGAGATCTTACAAAAGCATGAATAATGTTTTTATCTACCCTGCAGTTTTCAAGGCTTCCACAATTGTTGGGTAGAAATGTTGTAGGACATTTAGGATGATATTTGATATTTCTACTTAACCTAATGTCACACGCATTGTTTATTCTGAAATAAGACGAGTTTCTATTTTAGTTCTTTACATTTCTGTTTCTCTTAATTATACGATTGTATTAAATATTAAACAAAACCAAAAAAAAAAGTCCCGCTAAAAATCTTCGATTTTCTCCAAATCTATCTAAGAAAGCATATTCTAAGTATTACTTTGATAGAATCAACTAAATATAAATGCATGTATTGCTAATCAAATTATTTTTACATGCAGGTGCCATGTGCGATATAAAATTATACGTTACTCCAGCACAGAAAGATTTACTCCTGGGTTCCATAACTTGCAGAGGATGCATTCCCCACGAATCGTACGTGACGTGCGCTAAATGCTCGAGAAAAAGAATATTTGAATGAAATTTCAAAAGATTACAAATGCAGTCAGGAAACTTCAATGGTCTCTTGCGTCACCTATTGAAATGTGTAAACACTACCATGATATAGTATGATATTCGAACATGATTTCTATCTAGGGTATTGATAGTAATACGTTGAGTCCTTGAAAGTCTTTGCGATGGTTTTATTTGTATTCCAAAGTCATTGTGGAATTCGGATTTCGGTGAGAAACGTATAAATCCTGTAATGATGGGTTATGCAAAAAAGCAAATACTTTTAAAGGCTTTTATACAGGAAACGACAACATCCAACCAGAATCAGAATATACATGCTACGTTTCAGGAGTGTCATATCATACCAATGGGATATAAAATGATTTCTGCCTGGACAGTGCATATTGGTTCACTGAGAGTCGAATTAAAGAACTAATGACGCATATATATGAGATGGACTGAATTGCAGATTTGCACTACTGCACAGAGTTCTGGCAAAATCATCTGAGGCCTTTGGTAGATTAAAATGCACTACTTGTTGTCGCGTGAAAATAATTTCGACGTAAATCTACCAAGCAACCGCCAATCAAAATCAATTTTAAATCCGAAACTGATGATGTGGGTAACATCAGATGGTCAACTCGTTTAGTATTTTGCAACCTGTTGCCGCAACACATCAAAGGGTACAGTAATCGGTAGATGGAAATATAACGTATTTCAAACATCTTCAAATCGCAGGCAAAGAAACAAAAGGACCGTTGTAGTTTTTTATTTTTATTTAAAAAATTATATAATTTTTGTACTAATTAATTTATTTATTTATTTCTAATCTTTTGACAGGGTAGCCCATTCGATGTAACGTTACAGAAAGACTCTTTCAATTTGATAATATATAAATGTACTCTAAAATAATCAATGATGTTAACACAGCAATGTGTCGCCAAGAAGACAAATGAGAAGGAAAAAAAAAGACGGAAAAAACGTCGACAAAAAAAAACACACACACACACAGCTCATTTAGAAACCCCAAATTTAGTCTTCTGATTTATATTCATCTTGCTAATCGAAGTATCGGGTAGCGATCACGACCTCTTGTTATCGGTTGGGTACGTGGATTGTCGGTAAGTGAGGTCACGTGCTTTGAACGAATAGATGTATTTTTATTACATTGAATTTTGATTAGCTTTGGGAAAACTTTACCCGCGCTTATTTTATTTCGCCGACTAAAGGTTAGCAAGAATGAAGTATTATTATTTGAGCACATACACAAATGTAAGATATCAGCAGTTACTCTTGTGTACAACAGAGGCCGCAAATGGCGATATGCGCATATTCATTACCCGATATATTTGCGTGTGTGTGGGTGTGTGTGTGTGTGTGTGTGTGTACGTGTTAATGTCTTATATTAATCGATGTTTTAAGTCGTCATTTTCCCTGTGTTTCTTTGTTTTTAAATTACGAAACGGAACTACTGACATAGGTAACACAATACATTTTGGTAATTGGTTCACGTTAATCATTAAATGCACATTGCCAAATTAATTCTGGCATAACACAGTAGGTGTAAAAGGTAATCTATGTTACACGGTTACTGTACCGTGGTCGGCACATTTCACACATGATCTGTTTTCAGGCCTGGATAACCTGGATGTTTATTAAATGTTACAAGTAAACGGTTCTTTCCTTGAACATGCCCGCGCAATCAGATCAAACTAAAGTTAACCCTCTAGAAATAATGGATACAAATTCAGGAAGGACGTTCGTCTGGATTAAATGGGTATTAATAGTCCATTTCGGGGTCCTATTTTTCATTGAGAGTTTGAATCAGGCAATTTTTCATTTCAACTCAACTGTTATCAAATTGGTTTCTTTAATACATACCGTCGTTTTTAAGTTCTAAAATGCATTCATCGAACTGTATGCTTCAATTTGTCACTTCAAAAACCAAAATGTATTATCTAAATCTGGGTATCCAAAACAGCGGACATTTTCTGCAGATGTCTTCCTTGAATTTCATACCGTTTTACAATGATTGGCTCAATTGAAATGGTTGATTATTTAGATGATGTTATACTTCGGATATTAATCCGATTAAAATCCCATGGAGGATACCAGTCACATGCCGTCATTTTACTTTCCCTTTAAACAAATTCCAGGGTCATCTAGAATTAGCTATACGCTCGGGGAAAAGACAAATTCACAAAATCCTTTGAACATCGGGGAACACGCAATACATTTACTAAAGGGATAATTCCGTTATTGTTCTGTTTCTGTGGGAGCTGAATTGAATCGGCTTATACTAAAATATTGCAATTCTGATACTTTGATCATATTTGTATCGATTTCGATCCTCCGTTGCTAACCGCACACGAGAAAAGTTCATTTGTTAGTCGCATTGATAATGAAGTTATTTTTTATATTCCTCAAAAGGATATTGAAAAAGGGAATAAAAATCCAATAAAGGAGCTTAATCCACAGTTGCTAACCGCACACGAGAAAAATGTATTTACTAGTTGCATTGAGAGAGAAGTGATATTTGATATTCCCCAAAGTTGTTATTTTTTTAAAGTAATAATGATCCCATAATTAGGGAATAACTTGGATGCTAATTAGTTATAGTATATTACAAGAAATACATGTGGACCAAAGAGTGCAAACGAATCATTTTTTATTCAATTACAAACTGATTTGGAAATATATATTGCAAGAAATACATGCAAAACAAAGGTTCGCGAATAGTGGACATTTTATCAGACTCTTTCCCCACTCCGATCAGTGAACTCCTTCAATATATTGATTCTCCTGATGCAAAACGCTTTTTATTCTTACCTTCCATACATGAGAAGCTATTTTGTCAATCGCCAGTCTGACTACCACAAAAAAAAATTGAGATGGCAGCGGCAGAAGAAAATACGTCAATAATCATGGTTCATGCTACCGTATCACTGAAGCTAACACCCACCAGTTTCTGATCTCTTTAGAATCAATTTATACAGAAATATTGCTTTTGAAATAGTATTTCTGCCACCAACAAAACAATCATGTGACATAATTAGAGTGCGCATTGTGGAATTAGGCCATGCAAAAGAAAGGGGAGATTGAAGAATTGAAAAGTCTGTCAAGAGCTACGATATTGAAATAATTTTGGTTCCTCCTACATATTTC